>SMLS01034521.1:0-11939 GCA_004785975.1 Popillia japonica | reverse complement strand
CTCGATTATAATTACATAGTCCTTTTTACCAAAATATCGGCACAAGCCAGGCAGATCCGGCACTACATCTACAAAACAGGCATTTGGTTTAAAAAGAATCTCGACAAGGTACTTGTCATTTACTAATGATGCCAAATATTGGCTAGCAGACCTGCCATGACTATCAGCCAAAATAAAAATTGTTTGGTCAGGTTTACAATTATCGTCAATAGGCATCAGCGATACTTCATTTTCGGTATGCCGTGAAGAAGAGTCACTACGTTTCTCACTTGAAAAACCAGCATCCTCCAAGAGTGCCGCCGTTCCGTCTGATCCAGACCCATCCTCGTTTTCAATGTTCACAGAATGTGGACGCAATCGTTGGTTTCGAATTTTGGCCGATGCTTGCTTCTCTATCCGTGCATGTGATGGGGTGAGATTTACAACAGTGGTTTGAGTTTGCGCATCCACTGCACGAGTAGTTCCTACTCTACTCGTAAGCTCACAGACAGTCCTTTGTAGATTGTCACTTATTTTAAGTTGGTTCTCGTATTTATTCTTATAATATTCCAGCAACTGTTCTTTCTTATCAATTTGTTCCATAAGTTCTTTTACAGTGTACTTTGTCGCAGCAAGCTTATCCCTTAGTTCAGTGAGTAGTCGACTTTCTTCATTTTTCTCCTGTGTGTTGTCGCTGACTATCGTAACGTAACTAGTATTGGGTGCTCCTAATTTTTGCTTTGGTACTGATTTTATTTTTTGAGATCGCGTGTTTACGCCCGACATGACAGTTGGATACAGAATACACAACGGAAAAGTATTACAAAGGGTGTAAAAGGACAAAAAACCAAGGACACGCTTCTGTACCGGCGGGGTCCGTCGCGGTGACTTACATACAAACAAGACTGGACCAACGAAGTGAGATAGGTAAAACGGAACGAAAAACACAAAACGTAAACAGATCCAAAAAAATCAGTAAACGAAAAGACGATAGAATGATTTGTCGGTACGATGTGTATGCAAGTTATTTTAGTTTAATCGTTCTATGTAACCGTATCCTGCCAAATTTCAAGACACACACTGGTGGATTCTTTGAGTCAAGTTCTATAGTATTATATATAAAATAAATATAAAATTTACCTTTTTACCGACGGCGTATCGACCAGTACAACGAATTGTAACAGAGAAAGAAACTCACACACGCCTTTACACCACGGACACACTTAGTCATATATAATGAATTCGCGCAAAAAATACAGAAAGAATGTTAAGCTTTACAATTTATAACAAAAAGAGGGAATTATTTCACGATCAAAAAGTTTATATTCTTACGGTACATAGCTAGCTGTTGTAAGATTATTGTGATCTACCAATATTTAAATTTGGAGAGTGGAAAATTTTATGTCGTGTATTATATGTAGATTATTAAATTTTCTAAGTAGAAGTTTTAAGGAGAGCATTAAAAAATTATAATATTTTATATGTATAAAATTTACTACTTTTTATAATACGGTCATTGCGTAGTTTTCATCTTTAGTTAATAAACTGAAGGAATTTCCAATAGCTGGTGTATAGCATTAACTGCTACAATATTGACAATGATACATTTCACAATGGTTCACTCTAGTTGGATAATAGTTTTAAAATCTGATTTAGCGAGCGGGAAATTATCGTGCGTTCTCAACTATAAAACAGCCAGCTTATCTTTTTGTTATAGGCTGAATTATACTAGCCTTATCTATTGTAATCCTAAATATATTACATTACTAAAAGTAATTCTTTCACAGCTAACTTCAGTTACATGCAGTATGTTCCAGTTTTTATCGCAAAAATTCGTTTCTAACTTTAGGAACAGTATGTTTGATGAAATATTTGCACACATGATTGATAGCCATATCTAATTTGGAAAAGCAGAAATAATAAGATCAACATCCAGCAATTGTATGGCAAGTACGAAAAATATACTCAGTGATATTAGAAGTGTTACACCCAGAAGGAGTAATTTGTTCAAAATGATTTGGTGGCATCAAAAATGACTATATTTAAAGCATACTATGATAAGAATGTCCACTTTTTATCATTGATATTTTCTTGCGAAAAAAATCTTACTTTTCTGCGAAGAGATTCATGTTCATGAGAGAGTTCATGAGAGAAAAGTTTAGTAATTGCGTGTTCGCCTACAAGTAAGTGTTAAGCGTAACAAATTGCCTGGAATTCGCAGATGTCAAAATTATCAACGTGTTAGTCACTTTGACAGAGGTAGAATTGTTGCCTATCGAGATGTTGGTTTGTCCTATCGCGAAATTGGTCATCTTAATTGTACTTCAATGACGGTAATATGTGTGTGTCGTATGTGGACAGAGAATAGTAGAAGAACAGGAAGAAGGCCAACTGGTCAACCGAGGCGTACCACAGAGCGTCAGGATAGGCGCTTCAGACAACTACCTCTACAAGACCGTTTTGCTGCAGCACATCAAACCGCTGACCAATAGTTTGGAAAAGGTAGATTTGATACTATGCGTACACTATACCGCCACATTTGAGCCCTTGGACTTTTTTCATACCGACCACGATTAGTGCTTCCTTTGACTGCCGACGACTGTCGTCAACGCTTGAACTAGTGTAGAGAACGGATGGCCGTCCACACGTTCGCTTTCATCAAGACAATGCACATCCCCATATTGCCCGTCCAACTAAACACTTTCTTTAAGAAGCGTGTGTTATCATTGGGAGGAGACTGTCCGCTTTGCACCATCATCCACAAACTTTGGCACAGTTAATCAATGAAGTTCAAGTTGCTTGGAACGAGGTGCCATAAGCAGATATCGACCATCTCATTTTGTGTATTCCTAGACGTGCACAGTAGTGTACTCAGCTACGGGGTCGCCAAACACATTATTCACTTTTTTTCGTGTTACATGTTAATAAAATTTCTTGTAAATGCAACCGTTTTGTTATGTATTTACTTACGTATTCCGATACATAATAAATACATACAATAGTATAATGTTTTACAGTTTTGGCATGCAGTGTATTGGTTTGGTGTCATTTGCACGTTTGGTTTTTATTATATGGTATTTGTTGTATCCATGTGTATCGCTGGAATACGATATACATATGTAAAATGTGAATAAAGCAGTTTCCTCGTGACCGTGAAATATTATTATCCTCCACAATAATTTAATACAAAAGATATATCACATTTCATTTGTGATGTACAGCTATCACATTGTCAAATAATCAAGTTAAACAAATGTTTCCTACTGGGTGTAACATTTCTAATGTCACTGAGTATATGTTGTGATGTATATGTGTTAGTAAGTACGCTCGGAAAAAAATGTAATCGGGACGGTTAAGCGCGGTGGCACTGCAACCGAATATTGCTGCCAAGCTTAGCCGTCCCGACTACTTTTTCTCCGAGCGTACCTAGTAGTGAGTACATATTATGTCGCGTTAAGATATAGTAAGTTATGATTTTATAGTTAATCATTCGAAGTGCCTGTCTGTGAATGCAGAAAGACGTACTTATGACTGACAAAAAACACAGGCAGGTGGTCCTAACAGATTTAAATAAAATTCGGTGGATTTATAGACTGACTCATTACAAGAACAACCGTAACTTCCTTAGCTGCTAAATTGCTAGCTGTTGAAGACACTACCCTTCGCTATTCGCTTTACTCCAAAACTGAAAGAAATCGAAAAAAATTAAGATACAAAAGGTGATGACACTCTTACAATTGCTGTTTACCGGTAACAACCCACATCCCTCCTGTGCCAGGGTACGCATTATCACTAAAGACCGTAAGTGTGGTTCGGTAGCAGTGGCGTAACTACAATTCTTTTGACGAAACTTCCAATTTAATATTGTGACAAATATTTCCTTTAGAAACGTGTTGCGATAATAAAGAGACCCTAGATTTTATCCAAATCCTGAAGGTATGTAGCTCCATTGAAAGTTACAAAAAAATAAACTAATAAATTTATCATATCACGGGAAACGTGAAATATGGAAAGATTGATCAGTCAGCAATTGTAATGATTTGAATTTTGAAACTCTTAGAATTGATCAATAAAGAGATGGCGTACGGCGTGAGTTGTGAGCTTATCTCAAAATATGATAAACATATTCCTGCAAGGACTTAAGATTCGGTTCGTGTTCGCAGCTACGAAATAAATGCGGAGACATTCACGATATAGTCCGTTATGTTTGCAGTGTTTAGTTTATTTTAACAATGTGATGCGAGCAAAAACGCTTCGAGAAAGAGATGGCTGTGCCTTTGTTTGTAAGTGTATAAGAAAATAGACTAAATATTGTGGGTGGGTCGAGCGGGTTTTTTTATTAGTAAACTAGACCACAATTACAGTGTTACGATATAATTTGTGTTATGATTAATTAATTGAATTAAATTAAATTATATCATTTTCTAGTATGCAATGTAACTTTAGATTAAACAATGTATTAGTTTCTGAAATCAAGCAATAGACAACACCGGAAGCATCCAAGTAATTTGCGGAAAAGCACGTACTTATTTTTGATTTAAATATATTGCAGACACTAAATGCGAGAATGGTACAAGTATTTCAACGACGTTATCATTTCTACGTAGAATGCAGCTGCGGGTAAACTGGTAGGAGTGGGAAAGTGCAATGCGGGGCGAATTTGCAAGTTACAGAAACTTATTCAACAACCATCCCATCTACGAGTTACATAAGAGCTTTTGCTGATACGTGTCTTACAGAATTCATTTTTCTAGAAAATGAAAATGGTTAGGATGTAAGCAGTTATAAACATAAAAGTACGTTTTGAAAAATATAGAGCATCCAATTTTCCTGCCAACTTCTGCATGGGTGTAAATATAGTTTTCAAGTGTAGTTATTTTCAAGTTGTGCTACATCTATAGCAACAATATTAGTTACTGCACAATAGCAGCACTTAGAAAAAGTGGGTCACTTTTCTACAACATACATATGCAATTATGCAATTGGATTAAACTCAAGTGAGTCAGCATTGGTTTCAGTTGTTACTTAAATAAAAGTAAAAGCGATTACTGATCTCAAGATTTTACGAAATTTTTACCATGATATTTTGATGAAGTTAGTGTGGAGGAGTCGAGGTCTATCAGAAATCTGTGCAGTAATTTTCTTTTGTATCAGTTGGAATGTGTACAGAAATGATGACCAACAGGTGCTCATTAAGGCAGTTACAAAAAGTTATAAGTATCTATAATTTCGCTTATACGGAATAGTGGCTCTTAGTAGCGTAAAACGATGGGTGGTTTCGGCGATTGAGGTTTCCTGAAACCCGCTGATACTTTCTCGATATGTCTGTGCTTCATTAAAGGAGGTATCTGATCTCTAGTTTAGACATTTTCTTAAAATTCTCCAACTAGCTCAGCATTGCAGCAGTATTGTTTGTAACTATATGAATGAAGAATTATTAATTCTGCAATTTATTTAACTTGTGAACCCAATAATTATAATGTCGTGTATTCTTAGTGGTAACTTTCCAAAAGGGAGGTAAACAGTTCATTAGCCAAAAGCAAACTAACGCATTATTTGAAATCTTTCTAATATACCTGCAGTAGTTACTTCATTGTTTGGACGAAGTCAAACAGCAATCTTTTTTATTCTGCAGTAGGTGCAGGCAGAGTAACTCTATAAGTCGTGTTACTTGTTAAGATTAGCGCTACAGCGTTCACAATGTATGTATTTGGCGTACACAGTTTCACTGCTTTGTTACTATCTCGCAGGCAGCGGTGTAAAGCTCGAAGTTATAACAAACAGCAGATTTTGATTTGAATGTATATACATAGGTGCATTCAAAAACACTTTTATGAACTACAGGAATGTTTATTGCATTTATGTTAAACAATTGATGTGTTATTAAATATAATTTAATTATTTCTGCATGCCTTATATATTTTAGTGTTGAAAATTTATAGAAAGAAACGTATACCAAACATCCGGACCAACTACCACAGTCCAACCTCTTCTTCTACGTAGTACTCGTTGCTCGAACCCAGAGTTTCCTGTATGTTTTCTGTATAAGTTGAAGGACATTATAATATTATTAATAAAAAAAAGCAAGTCACAAATAATGAAACACTGTTAAGCCACTAGGCACATTATACCGTTTTTTAATCCTTGGCACTTTTCCTAGTTTCCGTCAACAAACCTATATAACAAATCACTATTCACAATTACTTTTTGTTAGAGAGAAATTTGCTCTCATTCAAGCACCGACTTGCACATAGTGTGTGAGCAGTGGATTATTTAGCATATTTATACGTAAAATCGAGTTTAGTTGTGTCTAGAAAGAAAGAGGTCAAAAAAAGTGTAACAAATAGGACGGCGTTCGTGTTTAGGGACACGGTGACACTAGAGCTTGGCGGCATAAAATAAATTCAAAATAGAAAAGAACATATTTCTTGGCAAGCGGCGGATGTGGTGGTGGATTTTACGAATCACTGACTAGTTAACTATTTGTATATTGAGGATTGCTCATGCGGAACAGTGACTTTGGTACCTAAATCGGTCTAATTAATAAACTGCCATCAAAGGACGCTTAAGTATGACTATTGCTGCTATTTTGACAGAATAAACTACGTGTAGCTATTTAAAGATTCACCTTCACTTGTACACAAGTATAATGCATGATATTATTTTTGTGACAAAAAATAACATAGCTTCTGTTGTAGGATTTGTAAATATTAACGTAAAAAGTATGTAAGAGTTCTCTGTTTACTGATTTTTTAGTTTGCTTTAACTTAATAACTCGTAAGTAGTAAGCGGTTGACTACTTTTTCTTTTGTCTGAGTATAAGCACTGGTTGTGTTATATATTGATATATGGGGGAGATACAGGTAGTCAATAACAGTATGTATTAAAATGTCATTCGAGTTAATTCAGTTAATTTATAATTTGAGTATTTAATAAAGAAGTAATAAAAATAATACCTACGTCTTTACATATACAACAGGTTGTTTGGTAGTAAAATTTCAATTAAACTTCACAAAAGCCTTTTCAAATAAATAACCCTAAAATAATGGTGTCGTTATACATGCCTGAGAATGATCGATACCTAAAATTAAAAGTAAAAGATCGGCCTAGATAGTTTCCGTTTGTTGGAACAACAAAGGCGTATACGCCATATTCTACTACGCCATTGTACATTGTAATTTGTGGCATATTTATGTTATACATCAATTATTTATCCATTTCGTTCATCGCAGTTCAATGGTACATTAGATTCTCTATAAATCCGATGATAGAGTGCAAAAATTCATGCAATGTAGAGTGCAAGTGGAATAGCAAGAGACTGTTGTTATTGCATATCAGCATGCGGCAGACGAAATGCACTATGTATATTGTGTGTTATACAAAATAAGTATTTGCTACAGTATCTTTTTTATAGTTAGAGATGTTCAAGTTATGATAAACTATTCGAATCAACATCCATGTATAAGTTTTTGCTCTTTTGGAATAGACTAACTATCTGATTATCTTAGGAGAACAAAAGGATATGTAGAGTTGTATGTTCGACTATTACGGAAAACTTGTGATTTTTTTGAATAAATATCGACAGAACAACACAAACACAAACTTGCTAATGCAACTTCATAAAAGTGACTCCACTTAATTAGAAATCAATAAAAGGTAAGATTCATACCGAAAATGGTGTGAGAATTAATTTACACCAGTTTCAAGTATGGAAAGATTCAAATAAGCATACGCCATACAACATTCTTGTCACTGTCTAATGATAATTTAAGATGCATGGAAATACCTTAGACGGAAATAAAAATATTACAAAAGCATTATACAATAGTACAGAATTTCAGCTAAAATAGAGCAATCTAACGGAATTTAAATGACGGCAAATTGGTGAAGGTAATATGCATTCATATAATCAACACATATTTCGTAGTTTCTGCTAATGTCTCAATTTTAGATTTCGTAAGGATGTAGTGCGTTACGTTACTTTAGTTTCACCATAGATCTACTATTTAGTTACATGTAGTAGTATAATAATTACATTTGGTTTATATTCTTATTGCAGTTAGAACAACCACTAACAATATCCACTACTAAGCCACTGAGTTGCTCACTATGTATATACATATTTAGTTTACTATATTATGAATGTACATATGTATGCAGCTTAGATCTCAAAATAAATGATGCATTATGCAGCTGATATTAAACTCTCTTCCTTATGGGTCTCGAATGTTCTCGGTTGACAGATATAAATACCTTAATTATACAGTAATACCTAATAACAAAATAATAAAATGAATATTATGAATTATATAATTTGAAAATAAAACATGTACCTAATTACTATGTTTGTCAAACAATTACTTCTCAAACATGAAAGTAGCTCCCTCGCTTGTTTGATATTAGCTTTTAATAACATTCTGTACTGGCTCGGTTTATTAATATAGAGATTAATATAAAAGAAAGTTACACAATACTTACGTGTAAAAATGGTGAACAGAATTCGCAGTAGCTAGATTACTTCTGTTCTAAAAACCCTGGAAAGCGCGTAAATTACTTTATAGCAAAAAATTAAATAAAAATCTGAGCCGATGCTTTAGGTCCTTTTTTTTATTAAAATGAAAACATTCCTATGCTGTATATTAAATACTAGGTATTCAGAAATAGAGTACCTAGCTGAAAAAGCAAATTATGTACACATGTTTTAGCAATGTTTTCGATAATACACAGACTCTTTATAAAACTTACTGAGAGATTGCATCAGCGATTGGAATGGATTGTATATGTGAAAATATAATATTTATAGATAATGCATATGAAGTTATAACGGACAGAGACTGTACAACGTACTGCGACATTTTGGCGGACGCGTACTGTATATATGTACATATACTGTTTTTTTCTTTGTTTATTGATTCATTCATTCATAGTTACAGTGACAAGTGCAAAGTAATACGTTTAGACTATTAGAACCAATTAGCTAACTATCAGCTACTGCTGTTCCTCCTGAAATAAAAGAAGAGTAGAAAAAAGAAAAGAAGAACATAAATAGGGAACGAAAATAGCTGTAGAGAAAGATAGAGGAGAGGGAAATACTAGAAAAGTTTAGAATAAGAATACTAATAATAATAATAACGATAATAGTCATACCAAGCAGGAAAATATGATGCCGAGACTAAATATATACGTGGTCGCGCAATCTACTGTAGAAAATCATGAGCTTGCCTGTCAATAACATACTTCTGATAGCCCTTCTGAAACCCGGACTAGTAAGATTCTTTAGATTAGACGGAATTAAGTTATAATAACACGCAAAGGTATCACAAAGCTTAAAATCACAGAGTAACGTTTTTGAAGTGGTATTAAGAATATGACGATTGGGAAATAAAGTTTTAAGGGTACAAAATGCTCTACGAATCGAGTGATTGACATGTTCCCTAAAGCGCAAGTCAACATCGAAGAGGACGCCCAGATTACGAATACATTTTTTATGCTCCAAGGAAGTATTGGCAAGAACATTTGGCAAAGCACTGGTACGAGATCTTTTCCTATCGAATAGCATAAAGTAAGATTTGTTGAGATTAAGTTGTAAACAGTGTTTACTGGAAATTTCAGCAAATTTCTTAAGTCATTATTGACGAGAGAAACAGAACATAACAATTCATTAACTAAAAAAAATATATAACTGTATATCATCAGCATACATATGAAAATTACAAGTAAGTCTTGAGAGTGAACATAGCTGTAACGTATAAATCGAGAATAATAATAGACCCAAGATTGAACACTGTGGAACAGCTGAACTCAGATATGCTAGTTTCGTTAAATAACTACCAAGCACTACACGTTGAGATCTAGAGCTCAGATAATTTTTAAAAAAGATTTGCGCCGAGAGGACCAAACCAACGTAATTCACAATAGACAACAGGATATCATGATTTATTGTGTCGAAGGGCTTAGAAAGTATCAAAATCAAACGTTTGTTGTAATCAATTGTAACTCGAGAGTTACTTTCTCTAGTCCGGGTTCGTCTAATCTCGCGACCCCAAAGTGGCTCCGTCTTTGCGCGCCCCATGCTGGGCAGTCGGCAAAGAGATGCGCGGCAGTTTCCTCTGCGTCTCCGCAGTTTCTACACAGGGGAGAATTTTCTAGGCACATGCCATGCAGGTGTTTATTTTGTGTGAAGTGCCCGGCCAAGATGGCTGTAAGCATTCTTAGTCGGGGTCTGCAGATAGAGACGGCTTTGCGGTGTCTGCCCTGGTACGGATGAATTCCCAGGATTTTACAGTGTCTCAGTAAGTTCCCTCCAATGGGACCGTTGCCTAGCAGCTCGCTGAGTTCCGACGAAAGATTTAACGCAACTATAGGAACTCCCGTTGATCCCGGTCCTTTGAATGGTCGTTCACTGACTGCTCTGGCAAGTTCGATTCCACTAATCACAGAGTGGCCCGGCTCCCATTTTAACGTAACCCTGTGATGTTCCGCCACTTGTTTCAGATTCCTGTGACAATTCAGTATCACTTCGGAATCAAGTTTGACAGCTCGTAGAGCTTGGCTGTCCGATAGTATTTCAATCGATCCATTATTATGCGAGGATGTTAAAATATCTTCTGCGCAAATCTGGATGGCCATAACATCGGCCTGGAAAACGGATTGGGAGCTCCCTAGGCTAATAGATTCACCATTTGGTTCCCCGTCTTTCTAATTTGGCGTTTTGGAGGCATCTACAAATCAACGACGAAGCCCTTCCGTGGATTTACGAATGTATGTTATAGCAGCCTGTCTACTTTGTAGTTTCCAGTGAAACAGAAAATCGGTGTGATCTCATACGCCCTAACGGACAATGGTGCCGTGTTTTCGATGTAGGTGAAAGTAGCTTCTGGCCACAGTGCCAGGTGCAACGGAGGGAGACTAACTATAGTCTCCATGGCCGCCGCCGGGGTCGAGGACATGACCCCTGTGATGCCTTGGGAGCCAATTCTCTGAACCTTGCTCAGGGTGCTTGCCGCATATCCTAGACTGGCTTTGTGCCGGCAGTCTAGTGAAGCGTTATAGAGGGTACTATGACCTTCATGTACAGCCAATGCACCATTTCAGGTTTCAGCTCCCACGTTGTATCGAATATTACTCGCTGTATACTGTTAGTTATATATTAAGATTTAGAAGAAGTTGGGATTTGATAATTTGATGAGATATGTGAGACGAGTGGATGCATTGACTACTCCTATGAAGAAGCGGCCATTTAATAGTATAATAAATGTAACGCAACTGCAAATTCTACTGACGATCTACTTTAACGATAACTTAAATTCATATTCTGCAAAGCACTTGAATAAAGGTATTTCAAATAACTTACATTTATTGTACAAAGTACTAAATTATAATTGTTGCATTAATAATCAAGAAAATGTTAACAAACTTTGTTTATCTTAATTATTTGGTAATTAAACTGCATATGGCTCTTGCTTCATGGTTTAGAAATAGTTCCATTCGATTATCCCAGCGTGATCATATTTAAATAAATTTTCGTATTTCATTACCTTAAGGTACAATCGTAAAAAAAGAAGTAAACTTTATTGTATAGTGAGAATTAATTACCAAGTTTTGGGGTATCTGCTACGAATGTATTCAGCCGATATGTATTCATAATTAAAGCTAGGTTTCCAGTTCACGTAGCAAATTATGTTTGTTGGGGAAAGTATTGAACTTCCGCGCACGTATTATCTACCTCGTTTCTGAACAGAATTCATTGTGTGAATTCGTGTTTTTATTCGCTCTGGACCGTCGTTATGTGACGTATGAACAGCAAGCATCTCTGAGAAAGGAAGACAGTTTAAATTGGTTGGTAAGCGTGTCACTTGCACTTCGTATAAGTTGTATTGTGCAGAATAATTCTAAATATTATTTCAAATTGTGGTTAGCTAAACTGGAAAGCTAGAACTTCACAAAAGTAAATTCTGACC
>SMLS01034511.1:0-28214 GCA_004785975.1 Popillia japonica | reverse complement strand
AGTCGGTCTACGATTATATTCTATGAATCGAGAACGGAATGAAATGAACGGGAGAGAATGTAATGTTATTATGCTGTAACTTGTAACCCTTCCAGGCCTGTACATATATTTACATAACCTTCTACTTTGCATATATTAGTTTGTATTAGTTGTACAAGAATAAATAAAAATAATACATACAACATTCGCGAATACTATTAAACTTTGGCGAGATTGTTTAACTTTAAGGTCGTGTGGAGAACATTGCGTTCCTGTTCGCAATTCTTCAATTAGGAATTAATTAAATTATGTTGTCAGCCTTAAAAGATTGAATGAATGTTTAGGTTATATGCGTTGTCAGGGGAGGATTACCTAATCTAATATACATCTTCTGTGTCACATGTATTATGTATTATCTCTTTTAATACTGCTACCTTCACAGGATAGCAGTCCAATCAGAGTTAGAGGTGTGATAGGTTGAAAAAATAATTTTTGACAGTTATCAATAGATTGTGTTCTTCATATTTAATGCAAAAAAGATACACATTTTTAGTGTGGGGTAGGTTAATAATCTGCATCTAATTTCCATTTATTTTGCGATGTATTCAGTCGAAATTTTCCAATCAAATCCGTCGTTAAACTCGACCATTAATCGAGGACATAGAGGGCGTTGCAATTCGACGATAATAACGTCATAAAAATTCAACGAATTTGCTCGATTATGTTTGTTGTATACTATAGTGATGTCGATTTGTTATAAATGTAATGGAACCTACAGGGGACGGTTCCCCTTCGTACATGGAAGTTTCGCTTCAATAATAGAAATGCCATTAGTTCACGTTTACAAAAGCCGTTTGTTAATTCTGTTTATAAATCACTTCAAATCTGATTGCGTTTTAATTACTGTTGTTAATCGACGAAATAGGATGTCAATTTGAAACGATAAATTTGTTTTTTTTCCTTCTGTTTGAGCATCTATTAAGTAATTGGTATTTTGTAAATCCGGTTGTTCCGCATCGGAATAAATAGAATTGTGAAGTAATCTATAACTTTTTAGAACATGTTGTCAGTAGTATAAAATGTATTTGCGGGAAATGGTTTTTGCGATATTCGTTTGCCAAAAAGGAAGCAATTTTGTATGAAGAAACCGATTGGTATGTTTTGTAGAATACAGTATTGGAAATATTTTGAATTTTACAAAAAAGAAGGCCATTTGTTAAGAGATTTGATAACCACCAATTGGAATTCAAGAATTTTAGAAATCTACTAAATGAATGAAAAAATTAGCGGATGTGTATGGGGGAGAGTATTGACAGTACGCCAGTGCTAATTTTTTTTTACAAAATCTTGACTTGTCAATTTCGGCGTTGAAGGTGCACCAGTGGGAAGATCAGTTAAAGATGATAGAGCATACTCCAAATTTCGAAATGCTGGGATGGCGGATTATATATGTTTTGCACTGTATGTAACTGTATCACATTTTACGAAAATTGGCAACCGCGCCTTACGTTAAATAACTGCAAACCACAGGCCTCCCGTTATTTCTCAGCTGCCGTTTTTCTAATATACAGTAAGACCTCGTTTAGCGCGGTAGATGCGTTCCTGACGACAGGAGCGCTAATCGAAAGAGCGTTATATGAGGTCATTTTAACACATATCAAGTAGAGAAAGGGAATATGCCACCAAAAATAAACAAATTTTATCTCATATAAAAGAAATGTCAAAAGATTGCAATTTTTTCAAAAAGATTATCATCCTAAAGTTTCTTTTCAAATGGAATTTTATTTTTTTATTTACATAAGTATATGAAAATAAGGTAATTAAGGTAATAGGACGAGAATTTAATTTTTAACTCTACTTTTTTATGTTATAATTATTTAAGATATTTCGATCATTTTCCGAATATGGAAAACTTTCAACGTCCCTGCACACATAATGGGCCTACATTTAAATGTTTAAAAATACGAAGAAGCGATATAATAGCAGCAAGAAAAAAAAATCAAATTCCAGATAAACATGTTCAAGACAGGAAGTTATCATATTTCTGTAAAGTTTCCGATCCAAAGAAGCACAAAGAAAAATATAAAGCCAATTGCCGAAATCAACAACATGTTTTGTCAGCAAAATACCAAATGGTTAGGGCAAATGGGAAAATCCACAGAGTGTGCCTAAAAATGATTTTACAATGTTTTGGAATTTCATTAAAACGGTTGCATACAATTACAAGAAATATAAGATTTGGATATGACATAAAGGAGAGAAGAGGAGAAGACAGGCGTTCAAACGAGAACAAGGAAAAGAGAGAAGAGGTTAAAAAGTATCTTGGAAAGCTTCGTACCACAGAAAGCCATTACATTACATTTTTTATAAGGTCTTTTCTGTTGATTTTAATATTGGCTTCGGGTCACCGGCGTCGGATGTTTGTAGTTTCTGTTTCAAAAAGAAAAATGAACTAAAGAATTGCACTGAAACGGAAAAAGTTAATTTGATGACAGAGTTAAGACTTTATAAACTAAGAGCCAAACAATTTCACTTACTGATGAATAAAAATGAAGAAAATAGTGAAGTATTTTGTTTCGACCTGCAGAATCTGCCCAAACTGCCAGTCGGAGAAGCATATTACTTAAGGCAGCTTTCCTTTTATAATTTGTGTACTACGGATGTCGCAACTTCATCTCCTTTTTTTTACATCTGGACGGAAACACAAGCCGTTAGAGGAGCGAATGAAATTGGTTCTGCCATTACAAATTTCTTAAATTCGCATAATTTTTCTGATAATTGTAAAGTGTTACGTTTATTTGCAGACGGGTGTGCAGGGCAAAACAAAAACTCATTTGTTATGTATGCTCTGGCGCTTTGGCTGTCAAAATGTGCTCCTGTGACATTACAACAAATTACACTTACGTTCCCGGTTACAGAGCACTGGGGAAACTCCTTTCCGCCAGCGTATCGGGTGTTCGGACGTCGTGAAAAGAAGCTTAGAAAAATAGAAGTGATACTGAATACTGAGGAGTACATAGAAATTTATAAAGAAGTGGGAACGGTCAAAAAATTAGGAATCGATTGGACAATCAAAGATTTTAAGGCTCTTGATGGAAGTTTGAAAAGGTTAAAAGGTATAGAAGACATGAAAAGAATTATAGTAAGAAAAGATTCAAGGGAGTTGTTAAAATAAAAATTGAACCAAATTACAGAAACGACGACTTATCAAATAGTTTTGAAATTTTAACGAAAAAGGTTCAGTTTTAAAGGAGCTGAATGTCAAAGAAAAGGTATTAAAAAACCCAATAAAGGAAGAAAAATTAAAAAATCTTAAAACATTATTGCTACTATACGACGAAAATTGACAGCAAGAAGAAAACTTGTTTTTTTTTTTTAAGAATTACTCTTGGATGAACCACACCTAGATTCCTCCACCAGCCAAGAAGAGAATGAACCTTGTGATTGCAATGAGGAGAGCAGATGCTGGTGGTGTTTGTATATAACACTTAAAATTAATATTGTTTTCTAGTAATAATAAAAAATGTTTAATAATAATAAATTTATTTTGTACTATTACTATTTCCAGTAAAATTAATGCCAAATAAAGTTTAATTTACATTTTTTTCCGAAAGGAATTTTATCCTATTTAATTAGTCAGTTAAACAAATTTGTAAATGAACTAAATTTCAAATTTTTATCATTTGGCGTTACAAAAGTTTGTATTATCTATATCACTTTACAAATTTAATTTTCATTATTCGGTTTTGCAGCAATCACAAAACTCTAATTCTTTCTCTAATTCGTGACAAAGGGATAATATTCCTTTTGAAATTTTGCTCCTCAAATAAATTGTTGATTTTTGGCCTTTTGCACTCCTGTCAATATTCGGGAAATTTGCTACAATTTGATCTACTATTTCGGTAATTGTTTCTAAACATTTTTAAGAAAGTCTGTAGTAATTCATCGTCTTCAGAATCACTCTTTTCGCCTTCTTTAATTCCTTGAAGGTCGTTGTTAGTAAGACCTTCTCAATATCCAGCTCATCCACATCTACTACTCCTGCTGTTTCGACTAGATTGACAATTTGACCAACAATAGGCTCTTCTCGTTGACAATCTCTTGGGATATCTCCTGTCATATCTTTTCCCACACTCTATTGATGCACTTCTTAGTTAATTCTTGTCAGGCGACGTCGATATTGCCTATGGCAACCAGAATGTTTTTTTTTTCCCAAATTGCAAACTTGTTTCTTTATCTCCTCCTTATGTTTTAACAATAAGTTGTTGAAATGTTGTTGAACGACGAAGATAAGTTGCCGTAAACTTTGTAATAACTTCCTGATCCATATAGGCTGAATTAACGATGTAGTGTTGGGTGGTGGCAAAACCATTTGGCATGATACACAAGTAGAGGTTTTCATTAGATACCATCATTAGCGTTACCACCCAGAAGAACAGTGAAGGTGTTTGAAACCACTGGTACTCGCTTTGTTTCTCTCGATATAAATGTGCGCTTTGCCATTCTTTTCCAAAAACGTTTTTAAGGTTTTCAAAAACCGCGTTATAACAAATTAGCGTTAATCAAGGTAGCGTTAAGCGAGGTCTTACTGTATCATCAAAGAAAATGAGAAAAATAGGTTAATTAGGTCCTTTCGCTCAATCAATGTCTGGCAATGTTTGCGCATATTGGGACATCCAATAAAGATGTATTATTATTTATTGGTCCGCTATTCAAGTTATACCCATCAACTAATAAGGCAACTCATATTAGAAATAAACACCCGAGAACCGCCGAATTCATTCCGCACACAAGTAGGAATATTACCCTTATTTATCTTGGGAATTTTCTAAAAACGATCTATCTTGTCGACGATTTCGCAACTCCATCATCGTCTGTTTTCGTTTTCTTCTTCCCGCCGCTATTCTTTCGAACCCGCGTCGGTCTGCGACGACGTGTCTTCGATTCGGGTACGAGATTTATCTGTGCCTTGCCGCGGCAAATCCTTCAACATCACGCTCCTTACACCATAAAGAAAGGACCAATAAATATAATAGCCGGGCGCATCTGATCGGAAAACATCCCAACCATCGCGAAGGATAATTTGTAACTAACAACAAAGTGAGGATTTATTTTTTGTCGATGAAAAATGTCTAGACTGCAGAATCTATATCATCGTAGTTGGTTTGCTTATTAATAATTTATATGACTGTGAAGTATTTTTCCCAACTCCATTTAAATGCATACAAAAGTATTGATTTCATAATAAATTGCATCCAACGATGTACCAAGCTAAAATTCTTAAAATTGTAGCCCTTTCCACTTGACATTGCTTTCTGATTGATGCGTTAATCCGTCAAATCTTCGGCCAATAGCAATTTTCTGTTGTCAATTTTTTTAGTACGCATTATAAGAACGAGTAACCTACAAAGTTTAAAAATCTTTTAAGCCGTACAAATCATTAGGTGTAGATGGCATAAAGCCTAAATCCCATCGCCTCATCAGTTGAAGTTCGTTCCTCCTCAAGTGGATGGAAAAGCTGGTCAATCTGCACATGAAAGACGTGAAATTATTGTAAAGAAACTACTCCGCTGCAAACCCCTCTCTTATTTTTTTAGTTTAGTTTTTTTCTTTATTTCAGGAGTAGGAAGTAGGCAGGTAGGTAAATTTTGAAGATGCTACGCACCTATGTAAAACAACTGGGAGGTAGACCTTACCTCGACTACGAAAAGGAGAACATGGAGAAAGCCATTGAAGCTGTGAAGAAGGACATGTCCAAATTCAGAGCAAGTCAAAAGTTCAAGATTCCAAGAACAACTTTGATTGATAACATTCGTGAAACTCATCCTTTGAAACCGGGTCGTCCATGTGTGCTGACTGCCGATGATGAACAGTCAGTGACTGGGGCTTAGCCATGAGACAGTAGGACATCCGTCAAGTTGTGGCTAAGTTTGTGACGAAGCACGGAAGGGATGTTCCGGGATGGAAGAACAAGGAACCAGGTTTAGACTTTATAAAGCAATTTGCTGCAAGAAACAACCTCACAACCCTTTTGGCTTCCCATATTAAATGTCGGAGAGCTGCCGTGGGTAGAAGAGAACTAGAAGAATTTTTTAACAACATTAAAGACACCTTGGGAAATGCATTAGGTACCAGAACATGTCTATAACTACGACGGGACTAACATCACCGATGATCCTGGAGCAAGAAAAGTGTTGGTGCCCAGAGGAACAAAGAGAGTCGAGCGAGTCCAGGACATCAGTAAGTGTCATGGTTTGCGGAACAGCTAAGGGCGTCCTGCTTCCATTCATGGTGACCTACAAAGCCCAACACTTATATGAATATTAGACAACAGGAGGTCCTACAGGCACAGTTTATGTCACGCCAAGTGGATGGTTTGATGTGAGAACATTTGAAAAATGGTTTCTCGATGTTTTGATTCCTCACATAAATGCTAATAGCACCCCAGAGGAAACAAAAATTGTGATTGGAGACAATCTTGCGTCACACTTTTCCATTCGTGTTGTTCAAGCAGCAATAATATCTACACGACTCAGCTACCAGCAAATTTGACGCATCTGATGCAGCCTTTAGATCTGAGGTTTTTTGCTCCCATGAAGCGAAAATGGCGAAAAGTCCTAGATTCGTCGAGAAAGGAGTGTCGTCGAAAAGGAAGCATCCCAAAACAACAGTTCCCAACCTTGCTGAGCCGATTATGGTTAAGCCTCTTTGATCTAGAAAGAGTTTTGGCAAAAATTTCTGCGAATCGACTTCTGAGAGGGCGCTAGATTCCAGTTTACTAGATTTTCTGAAACAGTCTAGAGGATATTCTGATGAACAGGCAATGCATCGCAAAAGAGGAACAAAAATAACAGCCAAACTAGGCTAACAAATGGGAATGCCAGTTTCAACAAGCACCCCATCCTAATCGGAAACCGCAATAGAAGTTGATTTGCCGGAAATGGACCAGCAAGACTTTCAGAACAAAAAACAAAAATGACACAGGCTCTGATACCCTTTACTCTGTATGCAAATGTTCATACAAACGATATAATGACAAAAAAGACTGGATTTGTTGCGTTTCGTGTTCAAAGTGGGTGTGCGGCATTTGCAATCTCGGCTCCAACAACCCACAATACGAATGTCCTGAATGCAGTTGTTGTTCCATTTGTCTCATAGAGTTATCGGAGTACACGAACCATAAAGATTGGATCAAGTGTGTGACATGTAGAAAGTGGGTTTGTCGATTTGTTCGATGACGATTAAAAATGTGTTTCCATTTTGTTCTAAGCATATTTTAAATATTTTCTACTTTTATTATTTTGTTTGTTTAGTTACGAAAAATGTTTTTTTAGTTTAGATTTGTATGCCAAGTAATGTGCCCTAACAAAGTTATTATCTTAAAATAAATGCGTTTTTGCAAGTACAGTGAAACCCCTCAAATGCGAACCCCGGAAATCCGAAATCCTGAGAAATCCGAAGGAGTTTTTTTTTGACAAATTTAAGTTTGAAAAACACGCAAAAAAGAGGAACTTATTTATTCAGTCATAAAACAACTATATATTCTACATTAAACAAAAACAATGAAATAACAATAGAAACACACAAAACATCACTTAATTTTTCACTTAAAATCAGTTATCTTCAATTGTCAAAGTGACGTAAACCTTCCCGCGGAGGCAATTGCGCGCCAGCGTCGCATGAACATGACATCGTTTGGCGTGGCTGCTGCGTGTTGTTCTACGAAGCGCAATGCGATGTCAAGAGCAGAGGCAGCATCAGTAAGTCACATTGACTGTCGAAGTTTCTTCTTCCTCACTGTCACTAGCTACATTGCCGTCATGTTGACTTTGGATCAGACTCACTATTTCATGTTCGCTGCATTCTTCATTGACATCAACTCTTGCCCGCTCCTCTAGACAACCTTCTCCAGCATTCTCACAACTTGGTATTTGCTGAACAAGATGAAGGAGTCCAGTGTTATCGTCTTGTGTGACAGGTGTAGGGGTCGAAGTCGAGGCTAGGCCAAAGCTTCTTCCAAGATCTTCCCAGTAAGTTCACACTTGTATTTTGCCACGATTCTGCAACCCAGTAAATAACGTCTTTTATTGTAACTTTCTTCAGCTTCTCACGGATAGAAAGAGAACCATTTTCTTGAATAAGATATCGTAAGAGCATTTTTCGGTAGCTTAGATTTATATTCTGTAGAACACCCTGATCCATGGGCTGCAGCAGCGATGTCACACTGGGAGGCAAAAAAACTGCTTTTATGTCCCCGCATATCAGATGATGGATGAGAACGGGCATTGTCTATCAGAAGTAGAGCTCGAGGCGGTAGTCCATTTTCTTCATTAAACTTTTTCACTGAAGGAACAAATTGCTTGTCAAACCACTCCTTAAAAAGAAAACTAGTCATCCATGCCTTGTTTTGATTCCTGTAATACACAAGGAGAGATTTCATATTCATATTCTTCAGGGCTCGTGGTTTGGCAGATTTACCAATCACCATTAATGGAAGCTTGTTTGATCCCGCTGCGTTACTGCAGGCTAAAACCGTAAGACGCTGTTTGTTCATTTTAAAACCCGGCGCAGAAGATTCCTCTTGAGAAGCAAGACTTTTAGTAGTAAGGGCTTTAAAGTTCAAGCCAGTCTTGTCTGCATTGTAAATTTGCTGTGGCGAGTAGTTTTCTGAGGAAATCAAATCGCCAAATGCGCTTAGGTATTCTTCTGCAGAAGCTGTGTCAGCTGATAGCTTCTCTCCGCTTATCGACAGTTCTTTGATTCCATGCCTTTTCTTCCATCGATCCAACCATCCGTTGCTAGCAGTGAAGACCGAATCACCGTTCATTAGTTCGTTAAGCCATAATGCCTTCTCTTGAATTAGTGGGCCACTAATAGGCACTCCTTTCTGTCGCTCTTGTGAAAACCACAAAAAAACTGCTTCATCAATTTTTTCATTTACGGAAACTGTTACGTGATGGCGTTCTTTTAAGTTTTTATCACTTGTTACATTGCAAAACTGTTCAATTTTGACACGATTTTTTTTCCAGTCACTGATTGTTGCTTTACCAACACCAAACTCGCCAGCCAATTGTCAAACTTTCCCCAGCGTCCAGACGCTTTAAAGCTTTCATTTTTTGTTCTACGGTACATGAACTGTGTTTTCGTTTGCTTGCCATTATTTAAAATCAAAACATTAATCAACACCGTTCACTTCGCGCACCAAAATATATATATACCGTAACGAGGGCTCGTTATTATGTTATGGATAGTTTTCGGCTAATCCGATCAAATTGAAATCCGAACAGGCTACAGCCCCAATTATAATAGTTCGGATTTGAGGGGTTTTTCATTTCTATTCTAGAAATTTATTGAACAACCGGTTATCACTGAATCTTTTGGCTGTAGATAATTTTGTTGATAGGCATGGCTAGATGTTTATTAACTGACACAAATTAAATGTCAATTTTATTCCACTGAAGAAGTAGTAACGAAAACCTAATCAAGTGTAAAAGTTCTGGAAAAAATTTGATCTTTAATCCAATTATAGTGTTTTAATTGACCTACAAGTGCAAAAAGAAAAATATCAGGAAAATAAGATAAATACGTAACAGAGCAATTTGCAACATTAGTATCTAATACGCAACAGTATTAATAAAAAAAAATAAAATTTAAGGCAAACAACGATACTTATCCGTATAAAATGGGGCGTTTAAAAAGTTTCCATTACAATCAAATTATCTCGGGTGAAGTACCGATATCTACCGAATTTCACATCTCGTTCTCGTTCCCGAAACTTTCTTAAAATATGTATACGTCTAAAATTATGCAAATAAAATTATATTGTTATGATTAAGGGCACTCCATTCGAGTGCATTAGTATTAATAACAGTCGCTTCCCTTCCTTTAATTCCCCGTCTACATATATTTAAAAAGGGTGCTGCGCGCTTTAAGAGGTTTTCCGAGGACGGTTTCGGCGTTGAATCTTGGAAAAAGGCAGGTGGTTTCTGCGCTCCTGCTTGTATAGACACCGCGAAAGGCAAAAGTCTATTAATATAAGCAGACGAGAGGTACTAAAGGCGAGATGAGAAAAGTTTTTTTCTCCTTTTCGGGTAGAATGTATATAATATACTTTCCTATATCCTCGCTATTTAACGGCCGAAGAAAAGAAGGTAGGCGTTATTAGAGCCATAATTTCTAATAAAAATTAATTCGAAGTGCTTTTCTTAATGCGTTTTGGGATAATTAAAAATTAATTAAACATTTCCCACTATATGGCGTGACGATAAATTACTCTTGTGCAAAGTTGTAATTTCTTTAGTGGATTTATTGTTTAGGGAAGTCACCAGAAAATTAGATTCTTAGAAGATGCACTGATTTTAGAACAGAATGTTGCTGTAACTCGTTTAAAGAAAATTCATAAATTTGTCAAACCTATGGTCAGATGCAGATTGTTAGTATGGTGACCAAAAATTTTAAAATTGGATAGGATACAGCGACTCTAACCCTGGCAGTGGAGGCTGTGCTACATCTGATTTTCTCGCACCTACATGCCAACAGACTAGAATGAGATACGGTCTTTAAATTAGGAGAGATTAGTGAGCCATCTCCAAATTCTACAAAAATTAGATGAGTTAGTGATGCTAACTAATCATTTAACACCAACCTATGACTTTGACAACAACTTTGATAGGTGCCAGGGTGTAGGGATGTAAGAGCAACGAGACTGCTAAGCTTGCAAGAAACAAATCTATAATCCAGATTCATTGGATCAGAACCATTCTCTACTCTGCTTGTATGAGCTCATCCCCAACATTGGGAGAATGATGGTATGTGACCATCATCAGATGGCAATCAGATTCTAGCGAAATAGGTCCAAAGAAGCATTTCCCCTAGTTGCCAAAAAGACGATGCCAGGTCCTCCGAGCTTTTATGATCCTTTAAGATGTGTTTGGAGACGAGTATTCCAAATAAGCTTTTGATCTAAATCAAAATACACTGACATTTCACTTCTCTACAGAAGTCTACCAACTGTAGATAGCTCCTTTCCTTTCGCAAAAAGATTCACTACATTAGACTTCCAATTAGTAAAAGGGACTGAGCTGTTTATGCAAAGAAATTCACTTGGCATGGAATAATACAATAAGCCACAGGTCGCGGTGTTAAGGGGATAATGCAAAGACCCCAGTTACTAATCAAATCAAATGATAAACTAGGTCATCAGCGTAGCTTCGTACCTCAAAGCCAAGCCTATTGAGGACTTTGGCAGTTATTGCAGATAATTCCCTGAAGAAGGCTCAGTACTGGTCCCACACAGTCAATAACAAATTTTGTTATGCAAACGATATAGCCATAGCCCTTTTCGACAAGAGGTTTGAATATTTAGAGCACACCCTTACTAGAGGTCTAATAGCTTTTAATAACTACTTAAAGAAATGAAGTCCATTGCCCAGCACCAACAAAAATGAGGTTTCCTCTTTCACTTCTAGACTAGTTAAGAGTGAATTGCTAGTAGTACCAGTTGCTGGTCTACCTCTAAAACACAATGTCTGGAGCTAGTTGTTGTGTATTCGTGTGCTCACTACTGTGCGCCTGTCTGGTTGAACAGTCATCACACCAAACTATGTAATTGACATACGACTAAACCAGACTATATCACTTGTCGACTATACTCTGGGGATTAGCCCCACCGCAACGTTGAAGGAGTGACGTCTCTAAGGAAATCTAACCAGTTCACGGCCAAGAATAAGTTGGCCCTTCCATTAACTATTATCATCCATTCAGATAAACAGACTCAAATCCAACCAACCGCCGGTAAGAGTTGCAGAAGTGCTTGAAACGAACAACTTTAATTCCTTAAAACTAACCGCATTTTCAGCAGCAGCATTAGGTACCTCTAGGATCAGGATTCCACTGAAGAGAGTGGGTAAAACTTAATGGAGTCTGATTAGGCTTTGGCAGATGTACTTGAAAGTGATATCAACATCTTACTTGCTCAAATATCCATGTTTTTGTTTTCCAAGCGATGTCAGAATCAGGCAATTAGTTTATAATGCCCCAAACTTCTAAACCTCAAC
Source organism: Popillia japonica (assembly GCA_004785975.1). Classification (NCBI taxonomy): domain Eukaryota; kingdom Metazoa; phylum Arthropoda; class Insecta; order Coleoptera; family Scarabaeidae; genus Popillia; species Popillia japonica. Next base: position 16,179 of record SMLS01034511.1, on the reverse strand, counting down.
TCCTCTGTGGGGTATTATGGAAGCAAATATCGAAGATAGGTACGTTTAAGTCAGATCTTGCATGCCCAGCTTCGCTGATGAGGTTTTCTTGGTTAAAACCAAAATCACGTGATTCGAAGTCAATGCCTTGATCTTGTTTCATTGTACTCTCGTTAACAGGGTGTCTCCAACAGTAGACCATCAGCGCCTATTATAGACATTTTTTGTGTTTATAATTTTTTTGACATCTCTCGATTTTATAGTAGTTAACTATGTAAAGTATACGAGACATTAACTTCTAGAAAGTATTTAGACATTATAAGAGCAGAACTGGAAGATTTTACAGACGCCCTTCCCCTAGAACAGTATTGAAGCAGTTGGACATCAGTGTAGAGTTAGAAGTATTCATGATTATCGCTTCAGGTATTTGAGACCATGGAATTAGGTTCTAAAATCGTTCGATTATACCCTTTTGTATAGAATGTCAATTCGATCACTGCATTTTCTGTGTTATGGATTATTTTGAGTTGGATTTATTGTACATGTAGGTACATACATATCAAAATTTCTAAAATATATCTATGTTGGTGCAAATTTCAACAAAATTCATTTGTAGTAAATCATCTAGACCAGAAGTTCCCAAACATTTTTTTCTCATATACCACTTTAAAGATTTTACTGGTTCCGGTGGACCCCTGCAGCTGCATTTCTACCATATTCCCAAAAACTCGACAAAATATGTGAAGATTAGATCTAACTATGGAAATGTGCGTTGCGAGTTCCAACAACAAATTGACACTTTTCGAAAAAGAAAAAGTGAGAATTGATTGGTTAATTAATTAATTGATTGTGGTGCGAGTGGATGTCAAAAAAGCAAAGTTGGTCAATCAAAAAAGTGATTCCATCCAACTTTACTTTTTTGACATCTACTCACAGCACAAGAATAAGCGCGTATGCAATGCATTGCTTCTTATTTTGTTAACTGCATTAATCACAAATTGAAGCGATTGGTGTAATCTATCACTCAAATTTTTCGCTACTAGGTGTTGTCGGTGGATAACGCAGTGAATTGCAGTTACATCTGATATAATTCTTTTTAGATGGCTTATAAACCCACAATATCGCCCGGCCATGGCAGGAGCTCCATCTGTTGCCACCGAAATAACGTTTGTGAATGGAATCGATTTTTCCGTAAGAAAATCACTGAGGATAGTGTTTTTACAAGTAACAGTCGCCGAGCTTCTTAAAATATTATCTGCCTACATTGATAGGTGAAGTCAAGCTAACATTTTAGTTCTTTATTATCAAAACCAGATAAATTTTTGTGGATCCCCGCTTACGAATTTTGAACCCCCGATTTTTTTGTCACGGCATAGACCCCCGTCAAGTCTCCAGTGGACCCCTGGGGGTCCACCAGGACCACTTTGGGAATCACCGATCTAGACGTTACTTAAAAAAAGGTCCTAGAGATAAAAAAAACGAATTAGAAGAAAAAAGAGATAGGCTACAAGAAAAAAAACACGTACTTACCCGGGTTAGGGGCACTACGCCGAGAATTATAACCAAAGCTGACTTAGATCGTCAAATATTACACGCACAAAAGCGATAATTAATTACACCTAATATTCGCAATTGAGAAGTTCTCATTGCTATAAAACTATGAAAGGTGCCTTACTAGTACACCTAAGATATTAAGCTTCTCGAAAATATCCTCGGCAACAGAATGAACGAAACTTGGAGGGGAAAGAACATGCCGGAAAAATAGATAACAGGCGGTCCTAGTGGCAAAAATAATAATTTACAATGATTTACAGAGATGTTGACAAATATTATAATACACGAGGCTCAAGTTTGTATAAATGATTTGAGTTGATGACTTCTAACATTAAGATATGACGTGTAAACGATCAATTAGCCTCGTGAACGTGGTTAGCATATAGGTACTTTGAGCTGAACGTTGTGTTATCCTAATCACACTCGCTAGAGCCAAATTGGACATAGAATTCGTTTTTTGAATATAATAAGTTTTCTCTACGAGGGATTGGGAATTTATCACGAATTAATCACACTTCACCATTCGTCTTTTGGGCAAGAACCACTGGAGTTTTTCAAAGACGTTTACACTCTTCAATAATGTCTTCAGCTGGGTGTTAATCCGAATCTTTCAATTTTTGCCTCTGGCATCCAATATGCTTGGCCTAGTCAGACTCTCTCCTACTTCAAACATGATTTTGTTAAGAACTAAGGTCCTTCTTGAAGTTTGAATTAAATTCCTACCTTCCTGATCCCAAGCCGAGTACTTTCGCTTTCTGCTGGCCGTGTTGACAATCATGTCAAAATAGCTTTGCATCATCGTAAACAGGCCATATATTCCAACTAAGATCAATTACAATTCTAGAATCATTCCAAAAATCGGCACCAATTAGGTTGATACTCTTCATTTCGTTATGAAAATATTCTTTGGTAGAACAAGTTGAGAGTATCAAAGTATTCTTAAAGATCTGTAGCATAAAAAATGGTTCTCTCTACATTCAATGATTAATACAAGTACAGAAACTGCTTAAATACATCCCTATACATACTGTATAGAGACAATTTCGGTACTATTTTATTTTTTTCTAATAATACTTGTACGAGGGGTTAGTTAGAAACTAAATCTTTAGACCAGCTGGAAGACTTCGGGGAGACCTAGCTGTTATTAGGTGCAGTGTGACAAGGACGGTCATATTGTAGCAAGAGACCGAGTATCAGACAAGTTAAACCAAGTTGGAGAGCATAAAAATTCTTTCATTAATTAGTTTTAAAAAAGAAATATAAAGCTAATTATTTATGTAAAATTTAGACAATAATTTAGGCATTCCAATAGAAATTAAGTAACCAAGAACTCAGCAGAAAGTGTCATCAAGATAAATTTTGTAAAGACCAATGTTTTAATTAATGTAAAATATTAGTTAAAAGGGATATCTGAAATCAAATAATGTTAGTAAGGTAAAAAATTATATTAGTGAAAGCTAACCAAAAAAAAATAATTACATTAAGGGAAATTGATTTTTTTTTCATGTCTTCAAGTTGTCAATATCAAAATTGTCCATTTTCACCAATAGAAATCTTCGATTAGATATCAATTTTTGAGAAAAATTTGAATAACTAGAGATAGTTGATACTATGTTTTTGATCGTCAACGAGTGAACTGGTTGTGTAATTTTTCTTCTAAAAAGGACGCCAACAAATTTGTATCTAAAATTATTTTATATTGACTCGATTATTAATCATTAATTTATTTTTCCAAGAACTAGAACTGACCAATCTACACCATATATCCTGATTTACCATTTTCCAAGGCTGTAATTCCTGATATAGGTCGATCCTAGGAAGTAAGGTTAGAATTTCCTATCCATTTAGATCCATTCCGTTATTTTATTTCACTAATTTAATTATTTCTAAAAATCAATTTGAGAATTATAACCCTGAATTTCAGAGAAAAATAGTACTATTTAATTTATCTAAAGAAACCGACGCCGAACCACAAATAATTTAAGTTGACCTTGAATTTATATTTAATGAAACCAATCACACGACCGATAAGTTAGTTTTCTATTTTAAGGTTAAATTTTGTTAGAGGTCACCAATAATAACTTTTTGTTAAATTTAAATAATTATTTAAGTTTTAAGTACATTTTCGTTTTTATGTTTAATCGAACAGATTAATATTGTTTATTCATCTAAATCAATTTGTTTTGTTATTATTATTTTCCATGTGTCACTATAATAAAAATTGTGTATAAATTAAATGGTGTCTCATTGAGAGAAGCGATTTTATGTTGGTTAACTTATTTAATATTACCCAGTATTTAAAAAAACTCGTGAACACCCCTGAGATTAAGAGAACTCACCGGACCCAAAATTTAAACCTGAGAATTTTTTTTCAGTACTTTTAAAAAAATATGAGTAGAACTCACCAACGTGGCCTCAAGTTATTGTGAAGGCCTCAAGGTGTGGGTCTACTTTAATACATATAAAGCAGTTCCCAAAACACTTCACTCTTGAGACGTAGCTTTTCCACCTAAAAACTTGTGCTTAGAATTAAATTCATAACGAAGTAAAAATTCTTAAAACTTAAATGAAATGTAAATAAAACTTGTTATTATTTCATTTCGTAATTAAAACGAACCAAACTAGGATCCCTCAAAGCTAACAAACTCAAACACAAGTCTCCAAACATCATTAAGTTATTCACTTAATATAGTCTAAATGAAAAAAAATGCACCTACAGATCTTCAACGGACAAATCTGATACTCTTCGTAATACAAATACTTACAATTATTAGAATATATAGACAGCATCGTACGGCACGTAATGTGAATATTTACAGCTCCTATCCAATGCGACGGGAATATCTTTTCATTTGCGAGGAGACGGAAAGGTTTTTTCCTTCCATTCTGTAGAATGGCGACAGTTCAGGAAAGGTATTAAGGGTAGAAGAACGGAAACCATCACAGCGGTATTTCATTCATTCCGTTATGTTATTGGACTCCGGTGGCAACAAATGAATTTCTAAAATTGAAAATAACGCATCCTCGGAAAAAATACGTGAGATTTCCAGAGGCGAATACATGTAATATTGATAAATCTCATTCTTGAAGGAAATAGACCGATTCTTTAGAATAGAATAGATTTCATTTTATATAAAACCTATATGAATTCGAAGCAAAAATAGAGAGATCTAGGTTTGGAGGTATATATTGAAATATGAGCTTATCAATATTTAATGTAATAAAATAAATAATAAAAGAAAAATACTATAAATAGTAAACGTCAAATGCTTTTTACTCCTAGTTGGTAACCCCTGATCTAATTCACTACCTAACTTCAATGCTATTACCTGCTTAGTTGTCAAAAAGAGCCATCTGTTAACTAACGGTGAAGTGACGGCTATAAAAGTTAGGTTATACAACTAAATAAATTTGTATAAATTCAATATGAACAATTTACGAAAGTAAATTAAACATAAATTTCTTAATCAACTGACAATGAGAGTCGTTCTGAATTAATGTCCTTGCAGATTCGTTACAACACTAGAATGCTGAAACTTTAGCTATTTCATTCTAAGACACAAAACACGAAAATCTACAATAAATTTAAATAATCATCCTCGGGATATATTATTCAAACCGTACCCGTTAATAAGTCATCCTTTTACATTTCCAACGGTCGGTCGGTAAAGTAGAAACTTATCTTCCCAACCTACATAAATTACGTCTTTTTTCTTGCGTATCTATCAGGTTACACATCTTTCCGAGAGCACACGTATAAAGCACGGGGATTAAATCGTTGAAAATAAATGATGCATTGTTACAAGTCGGTGGCACGACGAGGAAACCCATTTTAAACAGCACGGGCGCTATTGTTTTTCGCAGGCGATCTGTAAAGATCATCGAGAAAAAAAAAACTAACGTGCAGTAGAAACAATACCCGGCGTTTGTAATTAGGGCCATTTTAACAACGAAATATCCAATAAGTGCTGTGTATAGGCGCCTGTATTACCGACAGGATGTTCGAGAACTTGTTCAAAAGAACATCATTTCCCGTTCAGATTCCGCATCTTTTTGTTTGCCGTTTGACGAAATGATTGCGAGGTCGCTGGTACCTATTTTTAATAAACGAAATGCCGGTACCGAGCGGAGGCTTCATCAAATACCTACAAAATGAAAAAAAAAAAACGAAAATGAATCGCATGTATGTATGTACATACGTATACCTATTTCATAGTTTTTTCAGTCGTAATCATACGAGTGTGTGGGCGTTGTCTGTGTTATTGTGATTTGGAATTTTCTCGTTTCTGTGAATTGCGCTTTGTTCATGTTTCTTTTTCTTAATTTTGATAAAACATCGTCATGTGATGTTACGCTGCTTTTAACTCTGTTTCTATAAGTATGATATGACATATTTTTAAAATTGCAACTCTAAAGGAACGTATTTACGCTACAAAAAAAGAACAACGTAAAGGTGGAGTGTTTCATGCGGAAATGTGTACTCATGTGTTTGTATGCAGGTAGGTTTTAAAAGTAGAAAGTTTGCTTTTTTATTTTATGAGGGTGGAGGTGAAGTGATAAAACATGTAGTAGTTCATAATAACGCTTAGTTTTCAGGTAGGGTAGGTATAACGACGTTTTAACTTTTTATATCTGTCAAATCTTAAGATAATTTTGACATTTGATCAGGTGATTGTGTCCATTCACCAGCAGCCAATAGTTACTAGTTGATTACAGAGCATTTTCCTCTGATTGGTTAACATTTAAATTTCGACCAATCCCAGTAATTGCAATTTAAATTCGACATTGACAGTTAGCAAAATTGATTGAATACAAAAATAATAGAATTAAACAAATTCCATGGATCGAATAGATAAAAATATCATCAAAAAGTGAGGCAATCATACTTCTAACTACCATTAACCTAGTTGTTAATAAATTCCCCGAATATACATAAATATGAGCAACGAATATTCGAGCAACACCACCCAGGCACATATCATCAATTTACTGGCGGCATGAGTTTCCAATTAATTTGATTATTTGTTGACATGATAAATACGGCGACCGACCGTGTACTTGTCGAATTTTCACTTAAATGAACAGCTCGTCAGTAGCAGTGCGAATTGCGTTGAAATAGCGTGGTTTGCCGTGAATCGTATACTATTAGTTTAAATTATGTGCACACAGTCTGTCTGCATCAGGAAGTCCACTCTCCCATTCATGTTCCATCGCAAGCGCTTTGATGAATATAATTCAATCGTAAAATATTATTTTGTTTGATGGAAATGATGTTTGGAAATTTTAAATTTTGCGATTTTTAATGTTGGTACATCTAGTTTGCTATTAACTTAAATTTATTGCTACGCCACTGCCGATATTCAACCCCTAAATGAGAATAATCCACCCCGCAAAATCGTATACTGTCTACGTCTCCTGCTCTTGTCGTCTACCCCTGCATACCCTAATTTCCCCCCCTCGGTACGTTACGCATAGACGGTACAGTTATCGCATAAATTTTACCAAAACGGATATGCATCCATTGATTTTCTTCTTTTACCGGATATTTCAAGCACATAAAGATAAAAAAACCTTTTGGTATTGAATTCTACTTTAATTTATTTAATAAAATAATAATCTGTTGATATTAATTAATAGCTTTATTGTTAGCTCAAGTTTTATTCGAATAAAAAAAAAGTGACAGCGGTGGGATTCGAACCCACGCCCTTTCGGACTGGTGCCTAAAACCAGCGCCTTAGACCGCTCGGCCACGCTGCCTTATGCTTGAAGCGTCTGCATAAATTAATATTTATAGGTACATTACGTTTATATAATAATTTACAAAATAACGTAACATATAAATGATAATCTATAATGTAAATTTTATTATTATCTGCAGTAGCGATAAGTTGAGTATTATTTTTGAAGAGAAATTGTTTGTTGTCTTGGCGATAAAAAGTTTGATAATGTAGGTACTAGTTTTTTTTTGCGCTAATCCACGCAAGTAAACACGTGCAAGTAAAAAGCTTTTCGATATGAGTTCTCTTTTTGTGTGTTTTAAGTGTTTTAAAAATTATCATGCAAGCCTTCAACAGCATTGCTACGTCATACTTACATCAATTGGTTGCGAAGTCAACTTATCTGATGTGATAGATTGAATTTGTGTGTGTTTAGGTATGTACATTGCACTTTTTAGCTAAGAATTTGTATCGGAAGTCTATGTTCTATATTGCTTGAAGTGCTATTTCAAATCTTGTTGCAGTAAACAGTTATCGACGTGAATCACGGCAAATTGTACAGTTTCATCATTGAGGTGTGTATAAAATGTATTGCAACAACCCATTTTCAGGTATTTGTAGGTATTTCATGATGTTTACAATGTTTCAAAATATTATTGTCATATTCAAGTACGACCATACACATGCAGTTAATATGGATGCTCATTTTATAATCCATTAATCCATTGTAGGAAGATATTGGCTGAAAGGTTTCTTAAAAAGAAACAAAAACCTATACTGTCTGTAAGGAAGCCGAGAGGCACGTCTTTTGCGAGAGTTCATAGATTCACTCAAGAACAAACATCAGTTTTAGGACGTTATAGAAAATCCCAAAAATAATTGCCCGTCGTGGTAAAAAGAAATAGGGGCAAGAACACTGCAGAATGGGGCTCTCTTATAACAATAGTAATCTGCAGGAGATCAACAGGAATATTCGTACCTCCAATATATAATACTTCCTTAAAAAAATATGATCCAAACCCTAATGAAAGGTGCCCCTATAGGATCAATAGGAAGAGTTCATCAATCTTAATAGATTTAAACCCACCTGTTTACAGAATGGTTTGAACATTTCATTTTTTACACAAGGCCTGATTTTGGATGGCCATAAGGGTCACACCAAAAAGATACTCTCTTCCACCCCATTTCACTCATAAAGTGCAACCAAGGATAGAACTGTTAGTTCACTAAGGACTGTGCGGATTATCTTGCTGCATCAAACGAAGCAGTAGAGGAATTAGAAGAATTTGCAGCTGCTTCATCAATTCCCATAATAGGGTCACCATCTATTTTTGTTGCAAATGACGGAGACACATCATTTAATCAAGAATAACCTGGCCCATCGTTATGTAGCAACAGAAGTGAGAGACTAGACACTTCATGCGTCATCCCATTTGATATTTCACCACTACCGCAATCTAGAAAACGCAGTTCGATTAAAAGTTGTCAGTCTTCACGATCTGCAATCATAACTGCCTTTGTACATAAGAAAGAATTGCATGAAGCAAAACAGGAGGAGGCTAAGAAGCAAGAGAAAGATACAAGAAAATGTACGAACGGAGAAAGAATCAAGGGAAAAGGTAAAGTTGGGGGAAAAACTACTAAGAGAAAAGAAAACGTAGAGGCAATCAAGAAGAATGTGGTAAGGGAAAAGGAAGAGGATAAAGAAATCAAACCAAGAGACAAATTGGTGAGATTGACTCCGACTATTTTACACCAAGCATTGTTGGTTCATGAGACATATTAGAAAACATTGGATCATTATTTGAGGAAGCAGCAAAACCTAATGACTATGATGCAGTGTGCATCTTTTAGGAAGGAAAATTTACTGATGATGCAAGAGCGGAATAGTAGGTACGGTGCCTAATGTGTTAACATGGTTACAGTGCGAGTAACAAAGATTGAAACGTGCTGTTTCTATATTTGTTTCCAATTTTATCAAAACTATCTCCTAATTAGACCTTTACCCATAATGCGTCTGAATTTGCTGTCAAGTAGTGTATTTGTCTGTCATTTTGTCCAATTATATGACAATGAGAGGTTATGTTGATTATTCCTACGCATATGTATAGGTCGTTTAATTTAGATTATAATTTTATTGTCTGTTAGTGTACATCAATCCAAACTATGTATATTGGACGTACACGAATGTGTATAGAGACAAACATTGCTAACGGATCCCGTACGGACGAAATTTCGTTAAGCCCTTTCGACGGGACAAAGACGAACGATACGATAGAACACTGCATGTTACACGCGATAGCGTTTGTGCACACAGAACTCCCGAAAGTATCTATCGGCATATATACTGCCTGCCCGGTTAGCTAACAGTATGGAGGGCCTTTGGGTAGGTCTATATTCCCCGAATAACCGACATCGCCGCAAACGGGATGGCATACGGTTCACGAATCCGTTTCAAATTGGTCAGTTTACGTAATAAAATTCCACATGTAATCGAATACATTCTACGCCATTGTTATTTAAACAAGAAAAGCTATTCGAAACGTATAATATGTGTACAGACCATTATCTGCTGTGTAACTGCGGTCCTACCGTTTGACATTGTGCCATCCTGCCACATCATTAACTATAAATCGAATTGAGCTGGTTTGATTCGATATAACAGTGTTACCATTGTTTGAATTCATTGTTTAAGTTTTGATATACGTATATGTACGTTAATGTTGAATTTTATGGAAAAATTAGACCAGCATTCCTGAGCAAAATCTTCGCAGAGCTCATTTGTAACAAGATTCTGTTTTATCTAATAATACAGAAACCATTGACGGTTTACTGAACAGCCAACATGTCGAAGATGAAGCGCTTGAGTAGTACCAGAAACCATGATACGGACGATGGTGGCTAACCCAAGGAATCGTGAGGAGGAAAGTGAGAGTGTGAAGTGGATGGAGAACAGACATGCCGGTAGTATCTGGCAACTCAACGTCTAAAACACTCACTGAATACAACGAAGTTTTAAAAAAGGCTAAAAAGGAATCGTGAAGGAGTTCTGTGAGGATGCAGAAAGTGCATCTGAAGCAGCAAGACCCCACAAGCTTCTAGTAAAAGATCCAATTAACCCTCTGGGAATTCTACAGAAACCTGCGGAAGATTTTACAAACACTGGAAAAGGAATTCTCGAAGTTTTACTTCAAAGGCACTGTCCAGACTCAGAAGTCAGTTCTGAGAATGCGGATGACCAGCAAAAATCTCAAAATCACCCACAAAGGACGAAATGGAAGCTGCTGGGAGTTGGCTAGAAGGGGTAATAACATACGTAAGGGTATACATTTTTTTAAACCCTACAAATCCTGGTTCCGATGGTATACCCCCAGTACTCTTGCAACAAGAAAGAAAGGAACACATAGGACCATTGCTATGTAGGATATACGAAGCCAAGCTAGCTCTAAGATAGATACGGAAAATATGGAATGGGGCAAGAGCTGCCTTCATACCCAAACCTGGGAGACCCTCATATGCTGAGGCTAAGACATAAGGTGGATACAACCCATAACCATATCTTCATTTATACTAAAAGCCATGGAAAAACTAAGGAAACCTCACTACTACAGAGGCCACTACGCTCTAGTCAGCATGCTTCCCAGTCAGGAAAATCATCTGATAGTGTCCTACACCAACTTGCATTCCTGGACACCGAGAGAACATTCGATCATACTTCTTTCAAATCAATGACAAGAGCTGCCAGCAATCGTGGCGTGGAAAACAGTATCTTTTAAGCGGATCAAGGCCATGCTGGAAGGACCACTTATTGAAACATCATTAGCAGGGGAAACAATGTAAGTGTCACAGTACCCACAGGATGTCCTCAAGGAGGAGTTCTGTAGCCCTTACTATGGGACCTTGTAATCAACTTGTAATGGGAACATTAATTCAGAACTCATGCAGAGCTCTCAAAACAACAGAAGGGTGGTGTAGACGGTAAAACCTGAGCGAAAGTAATACTGGTGCCCTTTATGAGAAGAAAGAAGCTAGATGGCCTAAAACCACCAATACTTCACAACGAAACAGTACAATTCAGTCGAGAAACAAAATTTTCATGATTGGTCCTTCACTCGAAGTTAACATGGAATCAACATCTTGAATATATGATAGACAATTGGGAAAACATGGGGATTCTAATCACGTATGATGCACTGGCTGTACACTGTAGTGGCAAAGTTGCATAACAAAGCATAACAAAGTTGTTTTGGTGTGGGTGCCAGGACGTTAGAACCAACCAGAATAACGTGGAAAGGCAGCGGATGTGCTGGCTCTTAGAACAGTGACGAGTCTGCTAATAGGACACGGCTGTCTAAGGGAATATCTGCACAGAATTAGGATCTGAAATTTCACCTATCCAAAGTTACTATTTGATGATAGGCATAGATAAGAGTGTTACACCACCTACAACGTAATGGTGTGTGTAAGAAACCCAAGAAACATTAAACACACACCCTAATTTACACAGAGAGAGTTAAAGCTGTAGTTATGAGAAGTAATATAGGTAGCTTACAAACCGTTGTAATGAACGCTGATGACATTGAGAGAGATATCCCCTCCACTCCTCCACCCCTCCCTAAGTTGAAGTATATTACAAATTTGATAAGATTTTCTAAATTGACCATTCACAAGTGCTTATTGAAGTTTTACGATTGGACCTCGACTCTGATATTGCAGTTGTGTTGCTACGAATTCGTACAAGAAGGGGGCTGCAGGGTGGGTTCATTCGAGCTCGGTTCATTCCGAGCGAAAGTTTCCATCGAATCCACCTTACCCTTCGTCCTGAACTGAAGTAGGAAAACTTGTTCATTTAAAGAATCGAGGAAGTATTAAATTTTTGATCGAAATCGGGATTATTGCATTTTCCTTTTATCGTGCAGTAGTGTTAAAAATGAATTTCCTGTTTAATTCCTTTTTGTTCCTTCGATACCGTTACAAAAATGTTTGGTGTTTTTATCGACTTTTAAAAACTTCTCTCCGGAGAAACTTTATTTTCCTCTAATAGGGGTGAAGTAGGTCAATTCCCGTGGAAGTTGATCATAATGGTGGCAAAATCTGCTTGATTATTTTTGTATTGTTTTTGTAATTGGAAAGTTTTGTTCTTGCTGATTTTTTTACGGGTAATCTTTGTAATTATTGTGTAGTAACCACCCCATTCCTAATTAAGCACGTAATATTTTAGAATTAAACTTTTTATACTTAAATATAAAATAATAAAAATAAAATAGAAAGAACACCAGAAAATTCTACTCCAATTAAGCCAACCCAGTTTAGCCCAGACATTTTTGAGCGGGATTATTCGAGGTAATTAAACGAAACTCTTGTTGCATAATAGCTAGTTAGTAATGGATGTCCGTAACGGAACAACATTCGCAGACTCCGGTTCTGACAGACACAACTTGTCTAGATGCGTTAAAGTCAAGAACTATGCCTGTATTTTCTTCGGTCATTAGCCGGATTAATCTCGGTCGAGTTTAACAGAGAGAAGTTTGGTGCTGCCCAGTAAGCGAAACAAAGCTCTCATTGTAATTAGTACGGTGAAGAGGAGGCATTTGGCGTGATGTGATAGCCGGGGAACCGATGTCTGTTGCGCTCACCCTACAGCACACCCTCTAGATTTTATCGACAGACTCCTTTGATTTCGTGCTTCTGTTACCATTCCGTCCTGTGTTTCTCCGGGAAAACGGAACACATGAAAGAGTGAGTGGAGGTCGTATATGGCACAACCGGGCTAGGCAGCGGGACAAACAAGCGCCCCAACGTACGATATCTACTCTTAATTACTTTCGGTGCGGTGAATTCGGCGAGAGACACACGGAGAGAGAGAGAGAGAAAGAGGAGAGACATATACGAGGTATAGGTTAAATGAAATGGAATGGTCGTGTCAAGTTATGGGGTTATAAATACCCATTTACCACCGATCGGACAAACAGATCAGATCGTGTTCGAAGGGAGCTTAGCTTGATGTTGGGCCGCAGTAGGTTGCGGTATTTAATCGCGTACAAAATACCCGCTATAAAATATCGGAAGTCCCTGTTGTAAGGACAAGGTGTTACACCTGTTATTATAGATTTCGATACTGAAGTGCCATGATGAAGTGGCTATAACCGAGGACATTTTAATCCCTCGCCAGCAATAAGGTATAATGTAATGTGCGAAACTGCAGCAATTTGCAGAAAATCAATGACGAAGTTAGGTTGCACACAATTCCGTAAATGGTTTGGTACGGGATTAATATTTAAAGAGGCCAAAAAGGGGATAATCAGCTGGATTAGCTACTGTAGACGCGAGAACTCGTTTAGAACTATAATTAGAAGAAAATCACGCTTAATCGATAAGAGATGGCGCATCTGTCAAACGTCACCAAGAATATATGAAATAAATTCAGGGAGAGCAACCTGCTCCAATTTTGTGGTGGCAGCATTGCTAAGTTGGTAGTACAAGACATGTAACGATAAATTCGATGTTTGTTGACTGATAGATGGCGCTACCGTTACTCTCTACATATGTGTTAAGCAAAGGATCTTCGTCCTTTTTTATTAACTGCAAAGCAGATAGAAGTAATTATTGTCGATACAGTATTCTGTGCAGTAGTATATTTATTTTGTGTTGTGGAATTTTAAACTGCAAATAAGTGTTTAGAGCCAACACCACTGCTAAGGCGAAGGCTAGGAGCACGGTCGTGTTCAAATAGGAAACCATGGAAAGTGGCTTTAGGTTTGTTGGAATCGGCTATATGATAAGTTCTATTGTGGTAAAAAATAGGAATAAAGGATGCCGCAAAAAGGACGAATACCCAACTAAACAGGAATCCTAAACAATTAAAGCTTTGAACAGTATAAATTTTATTAAGAACATGCCTGGGACGAGCGCTAGTGTATTTACCTACATCGGAATCTGCAAGGTAGTAAATTTGAAAAAGGAAATTAGGCTAACTTTTTTTTTTTGGTGTCATAATCTTAATGGTGACTGTAAAATTGTTGTTGTATTAAACAATCAAAGATTGTTGTTTTTAATGTGATTGTCAGTTTTGACAGTTTGACAAGTGTAGTTTGATACACAAAATAAAAACAGATATTGCAGACTAAACCAATCTGGTGCTTACTGCAATAAATGATTGAAAGCTGTTTAGCAAATAGCTTGGCTGAGGTCGAGAGCTAGTTTTTACGCGTTTAGACAGCAGCTTATTTGGCAGAGGACTAGTTTGAAAATCAGAAGATCTCATTGGTATAAGCTACTTTAAAAACTAGCTACGCTGTTATTGAAACCAAATAATCTGCATTCAAAACCACAGAATCTGTTTCCAAAATTAGCTGGGCAGCCTTCAAAACCAGCAGAGGTGCCTCCACGACCAGCAAAGCTGCTTTCAAAAGCATTTGAGGTACTTTAGATACTAGCTCATGAGATTATAGAGCCAGTACAGTCCAAATTTGGTGGAATTTATCATCCATTATGGTGTGGTGAGTAAAAAATTCCTAATTTCTAGAAGATGCATCTTTAGAATGATTGGGTGTTCTTTTTTAGGTGAAAAGCCAACAATTCTTCACCATAATTTCGATAATAGATTTTGCTCTCAATTGCTGAACCGAGTAGATTGCTCAAAACATCTTCATCCCTCAAATTTTTCTTCTTAAATTGCTCTTCAACGAAGATAGATAACACAGAATTTGTCTTCAAATGAGGTTGTAAATTTGAAAAAGCTAAATTTGAAATAAAGCTAACTTGTTTTTTTTGGTGTCATAATCTTAATGGTGACTGTAACATTGTTACTGTATTAAACAATCAAAGATTGTCAAGATGTAATTGTCAGTTTTGACAGTTTGGCAAGTGTAGTTTGACACAATAAAAACATTGCGCATTTTTTGTATTTTAATTATCCACTGGAATTGGTTATGGACCCCGAACAAAATATTGCAGCAGAGTCGCACAATGTGGTATCGATGAACAAGTTAAATAATAACAATTAACGGAAATTCCAAATCAAAGTCATTTTGATGGCGAAAGATTTGAACGACATTCTCAATGGCACAGGCAAGCAACCTACAGAAGGTGCTAAACTTAGGAAAGTGGAAATTGAGGGACTCTAAGGCACAGACAGTGGTAATAACGAGGATGGAAAAGGGCCGTTAGCACATATAATCCAATGCTCTTTTGAATGTGAAATGTGGAGGTAGTTGGAGAGCGATAAAATACCCTAGAGGATGGTAATGACAAAAATATTGATATCACTTCCAGAAAGGTTCAAACATTTTAAAGCAGCTTGGGAAAGTGTGCCGTCAGATAAATAAGACATAAAACCATTTAATTTCGAGTCTTAGTGGAAGAGGACCGAATCGGTAAACCAGAAGAAGAAACAGTAGCATTGGTATCTATGAAGTTTTAAAGAAAATGTTATACCTGAGGAAAGAAAGGGCATATTATATGAAAAATCAATAGAAGAAAAATATGGAATGCGTTTATAACAAAAAGAAAGGTCACCTAATGAGCAAGTAGCTGACATATTAACTATGTAAACCTCTATGTAAGTTTTGCAATTTTTGTGAAGCAAAATGTTAGTTTGTTTGTCTTTTTTGTTAACCAATCAAAGATTGTTGTTTTCAGTGTGATTGCCAGTTTTGACAGTTTGACAAGTGTAGTTTGATACACAAAATAAAAACATAGATATTCTGCATTTTTTGTATTTTAATTATCCACTGCAATTAAAACTAAGTCGTTAGGTACAGGTGGAAACCAAATAACAAAGCGTGGATCACAAGACCAAGTTTCATTGAATAGATTAATGGTGTCACGATAAATCTCTAGAGTGGGTTGCCTTTTAGGAGTTTCCACTTAATGGCTCTTGCAGAGTCTCCTAATGTATTATAGAAAAGCTTTTGGTTTCTAATAAAAC
>SMLS01034466.1:0-13956 GCA_004785975.1 Popillia japonica | reverse complement strand
ATACATACATACATACATACATACATACATACATAACATACATACATACATACATACATAACATACATACATACATACATACATACATACATACATACATACATAACATACATACATACATAACATACATACATACATAACACACATACATACATACATATATTCCTCTATTAGTATGGGCGAATGATGGTCGAATAGTTCGTAGTCAAGGCAGCAGTCTAGTTCACACAGCGGCTATTGCTGGTTTATGGAACCATATGGAACATACTAATTCGAATCCGCCTTTTAGTCTCGCATTGCCACCAATGTTCGTTGAAAATTAAAACCAATTTACAACGAACAATTTAGAAATATATATCATAGTTAATTCCTATTACAATAATTTTGAAAACCTACTTGACGTTTAACAAAATACATATGTGACCCGGACTACGGAAAGGTACCTATCGTTTGATATTAAGTTTGCGAGTAAGCGGCTGCAAGCGGCTGTTAAAGATAACAAGTCGTGTGCTTGCGTCGCGTTTGTATTTGCACTTCTACCTCTTCTTTTTTCCGTCTTACCCCTTGGCTCTCCACCTCTTTTTAGGCTTATTTAGACTTTATTATTGTAATTTATTCAACTAATTTCCCCTAAATAGATAATTTTGTGAACGTTGAACGGATTTTTATAATTAATGTTGAACTTTAAGGATGATTTCCAGCAAAAGTTTCAAACTTAGGAGTCTGCGGTTTGTTCCATTGAAAAATACATTCAATTTTCTATAAATTTCGATCAAAAAACAAAAATTGATTTTTTCCGACCATTGGTGCATACCTTTCCATAGTCCAGGTCACATATAACTTCCAATTTATCTAGGCTATTGATACCCGATCGACGCTTTGCTGACTTCACATTCATTAGGGAACTGCACCGAACGTCTTCACTCTAATCATTGTTGTTTTCGCAACCACTTTAATGTGTGTAACTTTTATTTTTGAGGGTGCTTTACGTACGTTCTATTTCTCGAATCTAGAATCTTGTTTATGTATAAAATTTGATATTTTTTAATTTTATTCTTTTAAATCGATATTGATAATGTTTATGTAGTATATGTATATGTAAGATGAATTAAAACTGAATCTTTTCTTTCACAATTACATTATGCAAAGATATATGTATACATATAATATGTATTATGAAATATACTTTTCTTTAAAATGATATTGAATTTCAATTGTTTTTAATAACGTTTTGCGAACATTTTTTTGTTTCATTACATTTTCTACATATAAATTTAATTTTCTTAATTAAAAAAATATCGATTGAAAATTTGAAGTATGAAACATGCGTGTGGTAAATGCAGCGATTATAGATAGGTAAATTATATACAGGGTGTTGGTAAACATGCGACTATTTTGTCCCATGATGATTTTTGAAAAAACCCTTTGTTTCAAAGATATAGGGCGTACATAATTTGCGACACTAACAACATTTTATGATAAAAAAGTAGATGTAATGTTGCTCAATTTAGTAATCTAATAAATTTTCGAAATGACTTTCTCCACCCTCAATACAATCTTGTCGTCATTGATTACCGAACTCATTCAAACACTCAGAGTCGTTTCTAATTGAGTTACCCCCAGCAATTATTCGAATTCGTATATGTATCGTCATATTCAATATTAACTACAAAAAATTATTAACAATACTTTGTCACTCTGGATCGATCGCATTTGTTTAGATTGAGTGACGTTTGGCTGTTTGACATGTCATTAATATTTATTGACGTCCTCTATCATAATATACCTATACGAACGCAGAGATGACTGACATGCATTTCATCTATGGGCTTGCCAATAGAAACGTATTATAAGATAGACGGTTGTACATTGAACGATTTCCTACCCGTAATGTCCCCGACGGAAAACGTTCACCGACGTCTTCATGAAAAAGGCTCATTGAAATAAAGTAGAGGGCCAGAAAGATCAATGACTGCAAGAACGGTAGTTCTACGCAACAAATTGTAAATACATACTTCGAATGTAAGCCATTGGATAGTTTGAAAGAGTCTTAAACGACAATTTGTTATATAAGTACATATATATACAGGGTGTTTGCTAATGAAACGGTCATACTTTACAGCGTGTTAGTAGAGATCATTTGCAATAGATATAGCCCAATTTGCCTTATCCAAAAGTCACCCGTTTTCGAGATATTGTTTTTTTTTGTTTTTTTCGAAGTTCACTACTTACTCTTACTCACTTAAAACTTACTTAAAATTTACGAAAATAATTAAACTCTTCCTCAATTTTTCAGTTTGTATAGTTAGATTTTATTATTGTGTCTATAGTTTTATCAAAAGGGTAAGTTTTTTTTTTTTGTTTAATTTGCCCAAATATTTAACGTAACTTACATCCATAATGTGTGCTGAGATGTCTTCTAACCATACAAACTGAAAACTTGAGGAAGAGTTTAATTATTTTCGTAAATTTTGAGTTTGAGTAAAAGTAAGTAGTGAAGTTCGAAAAAAACAGAAAAAACAATATCTCGAAAACGAGTGACTTTTGGATAAGGCAAATTGGGCTATATATATTGCAAATGATCTCTACTAACACGCTGTAAAGTATGACCGTTTCATTACCAAACAGCCTGTATATATACCAGATTTATCACGTTCAGGTACTACAACCTCCTGATTTTACTCCACGAGTTCAATTATGTCAATGCATATTGCAAACATTAGTTCACATCCCTCCATTCCTGTCACAGATTCTTTTTACCGATGAAGCCTATTTCTCAAGAAATGCAATATGGAATTTTCATAACAACCTTGTGTGGGTAGATGAAAATCCACATCTCGTACGTGAAGATCGTTTTCAACATCAATTCTCGTTAAATGTTTGGTTTGGAATTATGGGCGATTATCTAATTGAACCGGTATTTCTACCACAAAGACTTACTGGAGAAGTGTATTGCAACTTTTTGGAACCAACACAGCCTGAGTTTCTAGAGGATGTACCATACGCAACAAGAATTACAATGTGGTTTATACACGGTGGTGCATTAGCACATTTCAGTTTGGCCCGCTACTTTTTAACAACATTCGAAGATCGCTGAATTGGTCGAGATGGGCCACATGCAAGGGTTTTTTTCGTCTAGGGATCTCTGAAGTCATTAGTTTGCGCTAGTCCAGTGAAGAATTTGAATGATACGAAATCGAATAATTGCTGGGTGTAACTCAATTAGAAACGACCCTGCCATGTTTGAAAGAGTTCGGCAATCAATGACGAGAAGATTGAATGCTTGTACCCAGGCTGGAGAAAGTCATTTCGAACATTTATTGTAAATTGAGCAATTTTACACGTCTTTTTTTTTGTTTTCACAATAAAATGTTATTAATGTCGCAAATTTTGTTCGAAACAAGGGGGTTTTTCAGAAATAGGACAAAATATTCTTAGAATAGGCCAAGGAATATCCCCTTGAATTTTTGCTGCATATTTACCTAAAACAGATCATTAGCACGAAAAATTTTAGTGAAATATCGATATCATCTGTATTGTTTACTACGTTAGTTGCGGTATTCATGCCTACAAATACTGCAAAGGCAAAAATTATATTGAAAATTTTTTGATTCAATTTTCGACCAATCAAAATTAACCCTTTTATGTCACATGTATCAGGATATCCAATCAACATTTGATTATACTGATAACTACCCCGGAATGTTATCACTAGCGATAACACCCCGGCTGTCACCTGACTTAATGTCATATCACTGCTTATGTAAAACTTGACAGTTTCAAATTTAATTTTCGAAATATCACGATTTGGAGAACTAAATAGTGAAAGTATAGATAAATTGGAAACAAATTCAGCAACTTCTGCAAGCTCATTTAGTTTCTCAAATTGTACTTTCAATAATTGTTCTTTTAATAAATAAATGTTAACCTTAATTTAAAAAGCCAAAAATTTTCTGACCAAATATCCCACGGAGAGAGATAAATCCTCATAATTTGATTAGTTTCCTCGAGCACGTTTCTTTAGGTAACATCCCTCCGCCTACGGCGCTGCGTCGGGATGTTACCAAGCAACGTGCTCTCGGAAACTAATAAAATTATTTCGTGATTATCACTGTCCTAGGGATATTACTACTGATAAAAGTAGCCATGGCATAGAAAATACCTGTCGTAATTTAATCCATGCGTCCATGCTTTTGAATCCTAATCCTAATAAGTGTTATCTGTTATAATGTGTCATATTGATATTAATACTTGTCAACATATTTACGTAACTGCAAAAAGTGTATTTAAACAGTGGTTCGAATAACATTTTAACGATACATAACAAAATTACAATCACTTCAGGAAATGACCTCCGCTTTGTTCAGTGCACAAGTTTGTGCACCTTGTCATGCTGCCAAATGTATTATGTTTGCACATTCTGTCTTCCATAGGATCATGAACATCAACAATTAATTGTTCAGAACGAATAGTTCGCTTACCGGCATCTTTTTTATTCGTTACGGATCCGGTTTCTCGAAATACATACTTCGACACAATGTGCAAGACTTGTAGAAATTTTGCTCTAATAGGTACTGCTAAATCCGGAAAATGCTCACGAAAATTGTCCAAACATAAATGCTGACTGTACCTACTGTCAAACTTCATTAGTTAGCGCACCTGTTCTAATATATAAACTTCAATCATAAACGTTTTGTGTGCTGTCGTGAAAACCATTATAATTGAAAAGCTATTTAGATATCAGAGAGAAAATATGTTGACATATAAATAACAGTATAACCCTGGTATAACCATCCAAGTATAACACGTAAACTGACAAGTGACTAACACGAACTAACACTTCTTGGTTTTATGAAATATGCTACGACAAACATTTTCTACAGCATGGCGAACTTTAAATTTTTATCAATGTATTTTTTGCTTTTGCAGTAAATACAGTACAAATGCAACCACATCTTAGGTTACGTTCACAGTGGAACGACGACGCGAGAGACTAGAGAAGTGGAAAGCAATGAAAACACTTGCTTCGCCTCTCGACTCGACTCAAGCACTATGAACGGTACCCTCTGATTCACGGTTATTGTTTCTGTCTCTACTCTAGTCTCTCGCTTAGTCGCTCTACTGTGAACGTAACCTTACTGATTACACCGGTGCATTTCGACATCTCGACATAGGTGTATTCTTTCGTACTGAACGAAGTGAATATATTCACTTGTAGTGAATACGTTCAATTTCTTAGGGCTTCAGTTTGAACAAGGTTGGGCCCAACGGGTCCTTAAACCTCCTTGTCTCATATGTTATTTGAGCGGGACTGGCCGCTCGGAGTGTGGATTGTGTGGAGCTTCAAGTGTGAGCCTTCATCTGGCTTGGTGGTCAGGCGTTTTCAAGAATCCGACGTGTTGGGACGGGAGGTGGAGGTCTGTCCGGATCGAGCTCCCCTAGATGCTCGATTAGAGGATTCTCCGACTGAGATGCCCTCTCTAGAGTTCTTCTGGCCAGCGCTTGGGCGTAGTCACATAGGACTAGAATTTGCAGGTCCCTATGGATCTGCGCGTTTGTCATGAACCAAGGCGCCCCGGTTATCATACGGAGCACCCTGTTCTGGAAGATGTTAAGTCTTCTGATTTGCCATTTACTAGCGCTGGACCAGGCTTGATTTTGAAATTTAACGAGCTTCGATAACATAAGAGGGGGTAGAGGACAGACCTCGCACGAAGGAATTTGGAGATAGTCTCCGAAAAGTGCCGGCGGAAGATCAGGATCTAGGGTAAGACCTAGATATTTAACGTGAGGGCGCCATGGAAGGCGCTGACCCTCGATGTTGATGGAAGCGGGGGGGAGGCGATCTTCCTAGAAAACCGGATTGCCTCACATTTCGTCGGATTTATTTGAAGACGCCATCGGTGGGACCACTCCACAACGAGGTCGACGGCACTTTGCAGCCGCCTGCAGACGACGGCGTCATTGGTCCACGTGGTGTATAGGGCCGTGTCGTCTGCGTACATCGCCAGTTTCGTCTGTGGTAGTCTTGGCATGTCCGCCGTATAAAGAATAAACAAGTCAGGGCCCAACAAGGAACCCTGTGGGACACCCGCTCCCACAGGCCTGCGCGCAGAGAACGCGCCTTGATGTTTCACGCGAAAGGTCCTGCCGGAAAGGTAGTAACGAATCAGCGCCACCAGGTTCGGGTTGATACCATATCTGGCCATCTTAAAAAGCAACCCATCGTGCCACACCAAGTCGAATGCATGCGAGTAGTCGAGAAAAATGGCTCCAGTCGACTGTCGCCGCTCCAGAGCCTCTCGCACCTCCTCCGTGAGCCGGAACCATGTGAAACATGTGTGAAGAACATACAATCACTACCCTCTGTCGATAAGCAAGGATCCTTCATTCGTAAACTTGCGCGACATCTACAGATATGTGCGGATAACTAAAAGCACTGAACAGGCTGGTTGTATAAACATTCCCCCCCATGGCCGGAACGTTCAATTTGACGATGTTCTTTCGAAGTCGTTCAGTTCCCCCACTTTTCCCTAAATAACTGATTGCATTCACTTTATGTGATCGTACAATTTCGTTAGATCACAACAATCACATTTATATTTGCATTTTGCCGCCTATAATCCTAACCTCAAACAAGCAAATTGGACCAGTATATATACAAGAGAAACTAAATTAAAAATATGTCGAAAGAAATAGTTGTGTATTTATACGATCCCGAAGACGACAAGAGTTATTCCATTTTAGTTCCAGTGAATTTGATCAAATTTTACGACATAATTTTGATTTTGAAAAAGTTAAGATTTAAAAAAAGAAAATAGTTATAAAAAGAGATTAATATGTGAAATGATATACATACATGTAAAAAGAAAATATCGCGGTCAATTTTAGAACAGATATTGAATATTTAAGTATGTATAATAATTTAATCACCTAATAACGCCTGAATTGCTCTTGACTGGTTTTTTGCCATGTTTTTCCGTAGTATGTACTTGAACAGAATTTTTAGAGCGTGACAAAAAATATAGTGGTATAAGGATTTTCATGATTATAAAGTTACATTTAAAAAATATCTTAATTTGTCCACGATATTGTAAACATACAACAATAAATAAAAATTAGTCGGCAATTTTTTTATATTTGCGCAAAGGTGGTAGAATGCAAGTGATTGAGGCCGTTCGTGGGCCGTTCTTTCGGTCTAGATTTGATCAGTATAAGTTATATGAATATAACAATCACTTTCAATACATTCAGATTGAATATATTCACTTCGTTCAGTACAGTTCAGTACGAAAGAATATACCTAATAGCAACTAGCAACTTTCTTTACCCTCGTTTCGTGATCGTTTCATATTTGACGTTTACGTTTATTGAGGTTATATTTTTTAATGAGTTATAAAATGGTGATAATTGTATTTAATAAAATTACATAAAATTGTAAAAATATTATTTGCAGGATATTAGTGCATTTTCTGATGACAGTTTTGATACAAAAACATGGGTAAACGAAATATTAAAATCTCCAGAAGGGCAAGAGAAAAAAGAGGTTAACGAATATATGTGTTTATAACTACATTATTTTTATTTATATTATTCGGATTTGTAGGCTTTTACAATGTCATTGGTTATGAAATTACAACTCTATGTCCAACAAATAAATGCTGCTCTAGAAGAAACCAGCCAAGAAGTGTTTGTATCCTTACCAAAAATAATAAGGGATACTCAAAATCTCCAGGAAGAAGGAAAAGCCTTACAGCAGAAGATGGGCTGGGTCAAAGATCAAATAACTGACATTGAGAAAGATACGGGAGATTCTATGAAAATCATTGAAAATCTAGATTATATTAAAACTAAATTAGAATTGGCAAAACAAGGTTTACATGAAAGTGATAATTGGACAGTATTAGGTAAATATAGATAAATAACCATTAGTTCTTTTTTTAGCAAACTGTACTTTCAGTAAATGAGTTAGAAGAAATGTTCGATTCAAAGAACATCGAAAGCATATGTGCAAAGCTTGTCAGTATGCAACAATCGTTAAAATTGCTGGTGAACATTCATGATTATGAAGATAGAAAGTTGCAATTGGAAGGATTGAAAAACAGATTGGAGGCCATTGTTAGTCCATTGATTGTACAGGCATTTACTACAAATAATATAGGTAGGAATATCTTTCATTTAATGATTTTCAATTATTAGTTTTTTATGCCACTACATCATCTAAAATAATCCTTCCGTTAATTTCAGAAAATTATTACAATTACCTTTAGTATAATATACCATGCTGCTTAGTGTTGCATCATTAATAAAGTATTTACGTTAATAGCAATTTTATCCAATATTACGTTTCAAACATGTTGCTTTTTCTTTATATACTAACTGTGAACCATTTCCTTTCTTCATTTACTTTCTTTGTGTGGGGGGCAGAGGAACAAAGGTAGTAGGTGACAATAATACTAACACACTTGTTTACATTTATAATAATAAATAGTTAGCACAATAATCATAAAAATCCCTATTTTTTTTATAGAAATACTATAATATAATAAATGTATGTGTCTTTAATGTATTTAACAGGCTCAGTGGCTGTGTGGTGACAACGGTTGGTTTCTGGTGGTGAGAGAACTGGGGAATTTCAGAACTGGATCGTCACATTATATACATATACATATGTACATATACACTTGATACGCCAAAAAACATTTGTTGACTTGAGTGTTTTACATAGTGTTGAAACTGACAAATGCGTGAATAACAATAATTAATAATAGTTTTATTCATGTCACATCCAATTTTTGTAATGTATATGTCTCCATACTCAATATATATTGGTCGATCAGATTTTTCCTTTAAATAACTTCTAAATTTATTCTAACTACATATAATCATAAATCATCGTTACTACAAAAAAAATTAACTAGCTACTGAAACCAATTTATATTTTTTTGCAGAGCAATCTATATTCTATGCTAAAATATTTGGCTCAATTGATCGTCTTCCGCAATTATCAAAATATTATCACAAATGCCAAAAGGACATCTTAGTAAAAAAATGGAGAAACCAATTGGAAATTGAACAAGATGAAGCAATTACACAAGTTATTCATAACTACTTTGACGTCCTTTTATCTAACTGGCATGCACAATGCAAGTGGTTGAATCAGGTGTTTCCAAACAACTCAGCTAATGAATCTTTAATAGATATATATACAGATGCAATTGCAAGTTTTGATCCTAGTTTAGCAGAATGTATAGATGCTGCTCTAAAACAACAAACAGACAAATTAGGATATATACATGAAGTGAAAAATATAATTAAACAGTTCAGTAATAATTTACTGAATACTATTAGCTCTTCAACTTTTGGTAAGTTTTGTTATTACTCCAAATGTTAATTTGGTGGGGTGCAGCTACATATCCGAACTACGGATGATATTCATCAGAAATGTATTGTTTGTAAGAAGTAAATGATAAAATAAACATTTCTAATCTTAGTAGTACCTAATTTTTTATGCAAGTTAACAAGTAAATATGCATACACTGTAAATTTAAAGGATCCATGTTGTTAAGACAAAATACTTAGTTTTCACATCAACGAATATAAAAACACGGAAAACCCTTGCAGTAGAAACCCGAGCCGCGAAAGGTTTCCATATCTTTCGAGAACTTGTTTTTCCGAAGATATTCTAAAAAACTGCACAACATAATGCTTTGTAGTATAATGTAAGTATATGATTCTAATTAAGATATGTTATTTATATTTTAGGTCAATTGCAAAAGGAAAATTATCTACCATTCCTACAAATCATCTACAGCCCATTAGTTCCATATGTTTCCAATTATGTTGTATATGAACAAGTAAATTTAAGTCAAAAGTTAGCACATATAAAATGTGTTAAAGAAGAATTATCTGATACAATTCAAGCGTTAGGTTTAACAATTCCGTCAGTTATGGATTTAGCTGGAGAAGCTAAAAGACGATGTGAAGAAATTACAGAAAACTGTGGTTATTGTGGCTTTTTAAAAGCATTACGCACATTTCTCCAAAATTACGCTGATCATTATCGAGTAGCATTAAGAC
This sequence comes from Popillia japonica, assembly GCA_004785975.1. Lineage (NCBI taxonomy): Eukaryota > Metazoa > Arthropoda > Insecta > Coleoptera > Scarabaeidae > Popillia > Popillia japonica. The sequence continues at coordinate 3,876 of SMLS01034466.1, read as the reverse complement.
AGATAGATCGAGGAAGGAAGCATAATGAAGATTGGACCACATTTCAGCTTTGTTTATGTTTATTGCAAAATACTGGCGAAGTCTTAATAAACTTACAAGCACTAGAAAAAGATCTAACGCTGACAGTTCTAGATTTTAATAAATATGGAAATAGTACCGACTTTAAATACTTACTGCTAAACGCTGCAGAGCGAAGAGAATATGAATCGTTAATAAAATGTGTTAGTGAAGGCACAAAATTATCATTGCTGGATCACGGTATCACAGAGTTTAATAAATTGTGTGTTGATATACATAATATAACCTATCAAGTAATTTTCGCTCCAATTTCTACACAGCTAAGTATTGTAGCTTCCTCTAAAACTTGGCTGCAATTTGCGGATTCCAGTTATATGGCAGATTTGCCAGATTATAGCTTTTCCCCGCAGGAATATATTACCCAAGTAAGTACCAAAAATGATCCATATAAAAACTATTTGTAGATTTATGTAAGAATTTGAATGTCCTTAACTTTGGCACTATTATACATAGTTCTGGTTTGTTGCCGATAAATTCTTTTTTGTGTCAAATTCACATTACGCCTAAAGTAAAGGATTCGTATATCACGATGCGTACTGAAAGATCGTAAAAGATTAGTAGTGACTCGTGATGATTCATGTCGTTTCGTACTAGAGATGTATGAAACCGTTCGTAGAATACTTAGAGTACGATTATTTAGAGAAAGGCATAGCACGCGCCAAATACGATGGCGAGCGGTGGGAGTAAGTTCGCGCAGCATTAGAAATAATGGGAAGCTGTTGCAATCGGTTTTATTAAATTTGCGAGAAACCATAGGCGCCGCAACGTCACGTGCGTTTAGGTGGGCGTGCCTCTTTTTGAAAACGACTACGGCGCATCCCCACTGCTCGCCATCGTATCTGGCGATTGCTATATATAGGTAAATGGCTTTGAGAAGACACCGGCGCATAAACGATTTTTGAACTTAGAAAGAAAAGTACGCCCGAAAAGAGAGAAAGAGAGATAGTTCTTGCATGTACGGTCAGTCCTAACAATATTGACCGTAATATTCATCAGTTAGCGTCTAGCGTTTATTCTGTGTGGATCGTGCGGTTTGAGTGTTATTACGTAGGGTTGAAGGCATTTGTTCGGCGTTTGTTATATTTGAAAACAAAATCAGTTATGTGATGTGCAGGAACTGGCAATTGAAGAATTTGCGAAAATTACACCGGACGACTGGTCCAGTGTTTGCAAACACGTTGATAATGTTGAAAGTGAATACGTTAGAAAAGAACATATTATGGACCAGTACTGCGAAGAATTTACTATAAATTTTAACACTGATACAGAGGACGATATTTTTGATTTTTCTTCAGATGAGGATTAATTTTATTTATAGATCTTCTTTCTTATTTTTATTTGTAAGTTCTAGTAAAAATGTAGTTGATAAAATGAGTGGTATCTCTAATTCAATTGCCCTTAGCGATATTATAATAATAATAATTCACTAACCAAACACTTTTGTAAACATTATATAGAACTGTTTTTGTGGTGCGTTAATTTTCAAGATGAGTTCATATTATTTTCTTTTGTCATTGTAAAATAATGTAATTATATTATAAATAAATAAATAAAATGCTCTGTAGATTATCATATATGTAATTAACTAAATAATAGCCGATTTACAAACTAATTCTCTGAAATTAGACAAACGCCTGCATTAAGTACATCATTTTGTAATTAAGCTATTGTAAATCGAAATGAATAAATACATAGAAACTTAGAAGCTTATTGTATATTCTGGCAATTCATGTGTAAATAACTTTACCCATCTTTGTATGGTTAATTACAATAAAAGAACAGCTTATATGGTACAAAATTCAAATTTTAAATGAGCGGGCCGATGTGAACGCTAGGCGACTGATGTTTTTCAGGCCGTTAATATTCCTGTTGCGCGATTCACTCGCGCAGATTGGTGTCTTCCCAAAGCGATTTACCTCTACATAGTCACTGTTGGTCACTGTTCAATGTGCAAACAAAACATGCCAGTGACGTCGTAATTTGTCAGGTGAGTGGCTTAGAGTAAAAAAAAACAAATTGTTAGGAATGTATACTTGATACGAACATTAATAGTAAAATAACAGATATTTCATAAAACGTTGTGAAACAATAAGGAGAATAATAAAACACAGGAAAATAAACACAATCTAAATGATCGTAACACACCAAACAAAAAACGCTACTGGACTGGATTAGATTATGGTTACACACATTATACGCTTAATTTGGACTCGCCCGACGAAAATAACCAATGTGCGCAGATAACATCAAATATATTTCTCTAAATAATCGTACTCTATATAGTGTGCGCACGTTCGACCTGCCGATAGATGCATCAGCAATCTGTGGTCGACTGTAACTGAGAAGCGCTACGTTATGCTCTATATGGCGCTCTCGTTGCTTTATCAATTCCTTCGCAGAAAATTTGCTAATGTCTACTAATGCTAATTAGATATTCTGTAAAATTGTTTTATAATAAATATTTTTTGCTTCCGGCGTATAATAATTCGTTTTTATATATAAAGCGACCCGAAAACGAATACAATAACGCTCCTTCTTCGAACACAACACCTTGATAACTGAGTCTAATATGCACGTACGCAAGCCCAAGTCTGTTGCTATCTCAAATGTATTCTGCCGTGCTTGAGCACTTCGATCAGTTGATAGGATATTTAATGTGTTAGAGGGCAAAGGATGTTAATATGTTAGTTAAAGAGATACAATGAATGCATTCGTCCAAGCAAGCAGTACCGATATACGTATCCTGTGTTAACTAAGGGACGTCTCTTCGCAGTTCTTTTTCATCTTACACTAAACGTATCAGCAGGTCGTGCACGCGGGCCCGGTGTATGCTCCGATTGGGTTTCATATGAAGTGACTCACTGCGGTAAAAAAATCTAAGATATACGGATTCGTATAAAGTAAATGATACGTCTAGGTTACACTTATAAATTAAGCGCTACCGTATAAATCAGTGGCGGCTCGTGGTCAAAAGCGTAGGGTGTTTACAAAATGGAAACATTCACATTTTTAACTAAAATCACATAAAAAATTACATGTCAGGTACTAGGTAGCTATCCTTTATTACAGTCACTTAAAATGAACCGACAACGTAACTAATCGAGCACATGTGGGTATTTACGTATTTCTGCAATAAATAATAAGTTTGATACACTTTGTTCATTTATTTATTAACCGTTACACAATGTATCAAACATGAATAACAACTGAACTATAATACCTATATTTTAACGGCTACCCATTACTGAATGACGGGAATTTTTGAATTTTAAATTGAAAAACAGCACACATGTGCGGGTGCACACTTCATATGTGCTCCGGCTCAGACCTCTATAAAATCAACGTAGCCCCACCTACTTGGAGCACGTGCTCCATCCTGCGTCAAAAATGCGATGTATAGAAAGACATAGTCGTTTCGATTGTCTGCGTTATATTTCACGAATGTATTAAGATGGAGTAATACATTTTATTGGTTTGTAATCGAGCAATTGTTTAGGGGGTTCACGTGCTGATGTGCTTCTATACAGAAACCGCCACTGGTATAAATAGTAGATACTTGAGCTCTATACAGCGTAGCGCATTAGTGCGTGGAACCTTGATATATCCGACATTAAAAAAGTTATTACATAAAATAAAATATTGAGAAAAGCTACAAGTATTCGTAAGCTTCACATCATAAAATTAGTTGCACATATACACGATGTTCAATAACGCTAATTGCCTACTTTTGCAAGCTTTCGCATATAGGGTTTGCCGACTCTATTCCGAATATTTAAAAAGGTACACTCATGGAAAGTA
>SMLS01034463.1:0-18474 GCA_004785975.1 Popillia japonica | reverse complement strand
GCATTCAGCCAGGACATCATATGAAATAGATACACTGAGAATTTTTACAATAACCATGATATTATAATATATTGGTAGGAATTATTGTTAACTAAATAAAACCTGAAAAATGTTGATTAATTTTAGAAACATCAAGAAGATTTGACATTAGATAGACTGCAACCTTCAGATCTTTATATCGTGATATTTATTTATTTATTTATTTGAGACAATAACAGGACGAACCCAAAGAATTGTCCACTAATCAATAATACAGTAATACATTTATCTGGTAGGTATATTAACATTACATATATAGATCCAAACATAACTTGCGATACGAAATTTAACAAAAGTAAAATGTATATATACAAAATATATGCGTGTTACTCAAGTGAGGAGAGAAAGAAAAGAGAAAAAAAAAATAAAATAGAAAAATAGAAAATGTGGTGACAACTATGTATCCGATAATAGATCGTAGGAACGTAGTTTTCGCTTAAAATTCTGTAATGAGCAATTAAATATATCCAAATCAGTTGTAGTATTATTCAACGTATTAATTCTGTTTAACGGGGAGTTTTGATGAGCATTCGTTAGAGCAATTGGTGTGTTAAACAAAGTATTAGAACGGGTGGTGTATGTAAGTACATTGAAATTAATAGATGCGAGTGATTCAGGGGAATCAATGTAATTATTACATATTTTAAATAAAAATATTAAGTCATTATAACACCTACGCTCAACAAGCGGAATTAAATGTAATTCTCCTAGCAAGGATTCATAATTAATAGTGGGCATATTAAATTTAAATCTTATGTATCTACTAATTTTTTTTTGTACAGATTCGAGACGATTTGTATATATGCGATATTGAGGGTTCTACACTACTGTAGCGTAGTTAATGACACTAAAGACGTATGCGTAAAAAAGTGATTTAAAAGTACTGATATTAGAAAATGATTTTGTTAAGCGAAATATGAACCCCAAATTTTTTAAAGCCTTACTGGCAATAGCATCAATATGTTTATTAAATAACAGTTTGGAATCAAACAAAATCCCAAGATCCTTCATCTCAGAAACTGAAGATAAAAACTGGGTGCCCAAATAATAAGGGTAAGTATAAGTCGTTCTATTGCGGGTAAAACTAATTACTTTACATTTGTTGTAGTTCAAAAATAATTTGTTTGCAACACAATATTTATGGAACCTGATAAGATCTTGTTGTAAATAAAATTGATCAGTAATGGAGTTTATATTCCTTTATAAATATATTTAATTATCCCTAATCACAATCAATAAGTATGAGTTCATTACTTGAATCAATTTAGATCAACTTTGAGGTGAAAGTTATATTCTCTAATTACATCGAAGAAAGAAACATGATACAAGAACATTAATGCAATGAAGTAATCGAAATTATTAAAAATAGACAACAAAATGCTAAATAAAATATATAATAAGAAATGAATATCTGCACAAAGGAATAAACAACTAATATTTTGTGCGTAATAAATGCCCTCCAAATGCTCACAAGTATTTTTAATAATTATTTTTGGGCAGTTTCTAAGAAGTTGATCAGCAACATTAGTACGGGAAGTGAAAACGATTAACCAGATGTAAGGCAATGCATCCTAAACAGCTCTATACTGGAATTATCAACTTATTAAACTAATATATATGTAAAGAAATTAAGGTTCCTAATTACTAAACTAAAATTAACCCTCATCCACAAGCATAATTGGGATATTAGTAAGCTAATGCTTGCGAAGACTTATTATTCATTGCTACAATTATGAAATGTATTATTAATATGCAATATACTAGAGATTCTACTAGAGGTATGCACAGTATTATATAAGGTTTGGGAATTTATTAAAGTATATTTAAAAATAATGAAGATACAAAAAATATAAATGATAAACTATCAGATAGAGATTGTCGAAACCAACTTTCTAATTTATTTACATAATTATTTGTTATAGATCCCAATCTGTGAGATAACTGACGGTAGAATTACGAAATTTTAATGTAGGGCAATAGAGAAAAGTTACGAAACTATATTACAACTAATAGTCTTACAAATTAATATTTGCATTGATTTGATGTTAGTATTATGCTTTTTAAATTCTTTAATAGAAAATAACTAAAATCGACTGCGTATAGACTGGTTTCTTGATAAATATTGTATTTCATTAATAGACTCAACATTTACATAAGTAAATACGTACAGTATCTAAATTTTGAGAAAGATTGCACAGAAGTTTCAATCAAAACGCACATGATCTCTGACGTAAGATGACGTAAATAATATGTTGGTAACGAAATAAATATCCCTAACCTTCAGCAGTAATACGAGAAGAAATAAATAATATCACCATAGAAGAACTGCAAAATGTATTTGAAAATTTAAAACGCAGAGTAAGTATTTGTTTAGTTAACAACGAAAACTACTTTTGACATTTATTGTAACTAGTTTTTTAGAATGCATGCATCATAAACCAATCAAAACACACCCATAAGCGTGCATAATCGGGCCTTTATCGCACGGCGTGCGTATAAAGGTTGCTTGGTAACAGCCAATCCCAAGCGTTTAATAGTCCAGTGAAATGTCAAATGACATATAGGTATGTACATGTCACTCGATAATATGTATTGAAATAATTAATTATTATTTGGACTTTGCAGGTATTAAACTTGGATCAGCTTCAGCAGCTAGTTTTTGAATTTCTGTCGACATTATTAATAATTAAGTGAAATGTCAAATGACATAATATAGAGACACATCTCACTCGATAAAATGTATTGAAATTATTGATTCGATTTCTTCTAGTTAAAATTATTGTTGCATTTATACTAAAAAATAACGTATGACACAGTGCATAATTAGCTTTTAAAGCACTCGTAACGTTACTCGTGCTTTAAAAGCTTGATTATGCACTATAGTGTCATAATATACTATTCCGATACTTGGTTGTGATTATTTACAATATAAATGTAACCTGTAAAATTTGAATTGTCAATATGTAAATAAAAATTTTAGAGTTTTATTTTTAAATATTACCATACTGTTAAATGGGCTGTAAATCTACAAGAGAGGGGGTTTGGCGGGTTTTGGTATTAAGATGACATGCAGTTGGAGATAATACAAATTATTTGTTCTGGTGTTATTTACAGTATGGGTGGAACAACACTATCCTGGTAAACTATATGTTTTCGATTTTGATTCAATATTTAAGTAAGGATTAGAGGAGCTATTTAAGTATCTTTAAAGAGTATTGATTATTTATATGCATACAAACACTACTAACACAACTAACCCGTGATAGGGGTAATCGGATTGCTTCACTACACAGGTTTCATCTAGTTAAATGCTAAGAAATAATCGCACTCTCTCGTTCTAGTTATCGGTCTTACTTTGTTTTATATACATATGGTACATTTAGGGGAACAAAAAATGCGGATACAATTTTAATTGAATTATTGTACAGGCTTCGGCTAACCATAATTTTACCGTTTTTATATCGTCTAATCATCTCTAATTTGAATGTTTTACTTAATGCACTTACCTCGAAAATCTACCGCAGGAACAATACTCACTAATTTTTGCAAACATTCAGTACAATACGTATGAAGACAAGGCAGTACTCGTGGTTCTATAAACGGCTTCCTACAAATTGGACACATGAACTTTGCCTGTTCCGAACTATAACTGCAAAGGCTTTTAGGTCTTGCTAACGGAAAATCGACTTTTTTGGAAGTATGAGGTGCCGATTTTGATCTATCATGACTGATTTTGATTGGCTGACTAGAACTTCTCGGGGTATTGCCAACTTCTTGACTTTGCCGTCGTCTAGCAAAACTGCCGAATATGTAGGAAATATGTTCAATCTCCATTGTTCCTGTTCAAAATATGGAGTAATTATCTGTAAATAATAGAAATAAGTGAGTAATAACTGTGAATAAAAGTAAAAGTAAAATTTTGTTGCTACAGTAATTTATTTGAAAGATTGCAGAAATGAACAGTATTAAATTGGGTATAAAATGGGTATTATGGAAGGTAAAAGGCGTTAGAGAAGTACTGTGAAATTAGATCGACCACGCCAATCTACGCTGATGAGTCTAGGTCAAAGACGAAATTACGTGATACGAGGCCGCTGCTGATCTCGTTTCATTGTACTTTCGTGAGCAGGGTGATGCCAACAATAAATCACGAGTGCTAAATTAGCTATTCTGTCAGTTTTGTTTATGTATGATCGCTGTTCTTTATAGAGTTCTTGATATAATGCACAATACCATTCACCAGCCCCTAGTGTGGCTATAGAGGCGGATTTGAGCATCAAGAACCTCTGCTTAAAGCAAGAAATTTCATAACATTTTAGACTTAAATATTCAAGCATTTCTAAGATGGTGAATATTAGTGTTAGTACTTGTCTTCTCTATGTCAACGGAACTGTTTGTCCCAATAATTCCGAATCTGTAGCTGGTTTTATGGTTCTAGTATTTGCTTAACGAAGCCTCTGTTTGGGCACGTATGTACATACGTGTATATGTAGGTTCATTTACATTCATATTCCTAATATTTTGTGACAAGTAAGTTAATTGAACCAAATGCGGTGTAAATTATGGAACACAACCTAAAATAATGTTTCAGGAAATATGTGTTTAGTATTTTGTAGATTAGATACGTTGCTTCAATTCTACACTCACAAGAGAAATTCAATTGTTTCATTTTTCATTATTTATGACTTTACAGATATTTTACAACAATTCTCGCGTTAATAGTTATCTATTAGGTTGATGACCAACGTTGAAAGGAGAACGGTATGACAATTGAGAAAAATATGATATGTTAACATGTCGTAAGTATGCCTCAAAAATTCTGTGAATACACAGGCAATGTACAGTAGGTGGCCAATGAATTAGAAACTTTCGTCAGTACTTGACTTAACTTTGATGAATATTTAAGAGTACTAGATGGTATTTTACGTCCCCATATTGAAGATATCAGTATACTAGACTGTATATATGTATACCTATATGCAGGATGGCGCGCATTGCCACAAAGCCAAATCACAGAGTAACTTCCTCAAAGAACACAATATTCCTCTTCTTCCTTGATGTGGGAATTCGAGAGATTTTAATCTGATCGAAAATTGCTGGGCATTGTGAAAAGTCAATGTGAAGCAATCAAACATCACAAATTTAGCAATTCTCAAAGAAAGAATTGCGAATGTATGACTTAATTCTCCGTAATTAAAGACACAATTAACAGTTGTATTGAAAGTATGCCTCGGCGAGTACTAGAGTACTAGAAGTATTAGAGGTCAAGGATGGAAACCCCAGATATTGATAAATTTAGTGTAATGCGGGACCATACTAATAGTGTACATTATCTTAAAAAATCTTACAAATAATAGAATTACTTTTTCTGTCTTATTTGGATTAAATTATTAAGTCTTTCTAGAGTTTCTAATTCGTTGGCCACCTACTATACAACCTAGTTTCAACAAGACGGTACTTCAATACATAATTTGCGATAAGAGTCTGAGTATTTTTTTCAATGGTTTTCTAGGAGCTGTATGGGACCTCTAGTAGATATTACCCCACTAAACTTCTTCCTTTGGGGTTACATTAGAAACCAAATTTCTTAACATTATTTTGGGACTGACAACTGCTGAATAGATTCAGTAACACTACTGTACTGGAAACACCATCTTGTAGTAGCTTACAAGTAATAATACAGAACTCATTTATTTTTTGAGAACTAAGATAAAGCAAAAAAAGTAAAAGTCGATACTTAAAACAAGATATTTTGTTTAATTTTTTCCAATAGTAATGTGAATTACGTAAATGCTAATTAGAAGCTGATTAAAATGCAAAACAAACACGTCTCTACGTCTTAACCGTTCTCGAGATGAAGCTAATTCTTATCTTGAGCACAATTTACACATTTCATTTTGTTAAAACGGTCGTGTGGTAACTCGCTAAAAAAACTAATAGTTCGTTAGTGATGAGTCATAGGCATGTATGTTTTCTGTTCACCACAAAATGTTTGCAATGTTTCTTCTATTTGCAAAACACGTAGTATATTAAAAATGCCGTTTTTTTCTATAGCTAAATATATAAACGCTCAGTTTGAAATCATACAGAGTAAATGTCAAGATACATTTAGGTGCATTTAGAACCAAAAACATTTATTTGACGATTTAAAAGGTAAATAGATTTATAAGTAATAACAGAAATAGGCATGTGCTAATTCTGATAATACTATGTATAGTAATTTCTATTTTTTGTATGTATGAATGAAGCATTTAACAAGAATTATTCTGTAAAAAATTAAAATTTTACATAAACGAATCGTTATGTTTTTCTTTGATAATGTTTAATTTTAATTATAGTCACTCAAATTGCAATAAATCCAAATTGTATTTTTATTAAATCAATTTTGTCCTTTTTAAAAATATAGCTGTAGTTATTTCCTTTAAACGTGCTAAAAGTGAGTTTTTATCGTTTACGTTGAGAAGCATTCGGATAAATTACAAAAAACCAAACGTTTTTGCCGCTGTGTCGTATGTAGTTACAAAACTTTGTTCGTACCTATCCATTCAAAGGGCGTAGTTGGAATTTATGTGTGCTATAGTAGAGATCGGTAATATACGATTGTTCGGGATAGGTTTTTATACGCTTTTCAGTAATGCTTCTTATTTAAATAGTAGTGATCGCTAGATCTAGCATTTTAAAGGCGAACAATGAGTGTGCGTGTGTTGTACGTTATCAGTGCACTAATTAGGTAAGATCACTGCTGGTTACTAAATATTTTTATAATTATTGAATATATATCGGTTTTATTGAAACTAAACTAATTTTCAATATTTTGCGGTTTTTCCGGAGACAGCTATTGTTTAAAAAATGATTTAACGTAGCCACCACTTTTCTAGCGTACAAGTTGATTAATATGTTGCAATAAGTATATTGTTTGTAAATTTGTAAGATATGGTTCACATTGGAGCAAAATTGAAGAGTAGGCTCTCTCAACAACTATCAAAAATTTTAATCCCCAAATACTAATTTTCGAGCGAAAACAGATTTGATTATTTATGGTTTGGACATTTTAAACGAGCGGCCTTCTCTTATTGGGCATAGGTATATATGCAGGCCACCATTTAAGTTGATTTTTTTTAACTTTGAGAGTTTGTTTAAGATTTAACAAATAACAATGTCAGACATGGCAAATCAGCCCAGGTGGAGCAGATTAAGTCCCACAGGCCATACCTTGTCTGAACACACCAGCAAATATCGGTACTTTGTAATAAAAAATGTTAAATTTAAAATATTTTTCTGCATAATTAAAGGTATTCGCTCAAACCAAGAATACGATACACAAAAAATTCTAAAATATGTTTCTCCGTTTACCCCAAATTACTTACAAATTCAATTGTTCGTTTTGAAATACGCATATTTTCTTAAATGAAAATATGATATGAATGTATTTTTCGGCTGCATTGGGTGTAAGGTTCTGGGCAATAGTTTAGCTGCATTTTTATTTCCTTTTTCGTTTATAATAATTACTAGACTAAAATATGTATTAGCACGGAATTTTTTATTCAATTAGTCTTAAAATACCAAATTAATAGGAATCATCATTAAAGTGACATACATCATTAAAGTGACATACTATAAAAATAAAATATATCAGAAAGTATTTTGTTTTTATCTGCGTGAATCATCTGTAATAAGAACCACTAAACGTTTCTCGTAAACGATATTCTCCAGTTCAATTTGCACAATAATAACAGTTCTTATTGTTAAAAACTAGAGGAGAGCAATTAGGATTTTTACAAGAAAAGATCCCGAACCCGGAAATGCAAAAAAATTGAAACTTTGGGGATATGTAAAGCATACCGCAATTTTTTTTTGTTCCGACATTTACTTTTAAAGGGTTAAAACCCCCATCGAAAGTTAGCGGATTTTTTGTTTTTTTATTATGACTGCATCATCAGTCATGCGGTTATACAGCATTTGTTTTCGTAACAATACAAAGAAAAGTTTTAGTCACAATTTGTGCGACTTTTAATTCTGCTTAAAACTATATAGGCTGTTCTAATATAAGAGTGTTCCAAAAGTAAAAATTAAATATCCTGGGTTGTTTCTAACAGAACTTTATATACATATATACACAAGATCCTCCAATTTTTAAACAGAGAGTATATTTCTCTAGCTAGATTTTTTTATTGCGTCATTCCAACGTTGCTACAGAATCCACATATATCATAAGTAGGTATAGCATGAAGAAATTTTATATTCGAAATGATAGACAATTAAACCAACGAGATACAGGTTTTAGAGCTCAGTGAGATTATTATCTACTTTGTTGTATTCAATGTTTAATTCTTTGTTTCACATTTTTACTTACATTATGAAGGATATGTTTGATATTTGTATGATTGCTGCTGAGATCAGAAGATTGTCATTTACCCTGCCTAATTAGATTGCAATAAGTATTCTAGTAGTCTTCTGTAGTGGACGAGCTCTTGTTTCATCCTGATAGCCTCAATCAATTTATAAAATGATCCTATTATAAATCCTATATGAAGGACAATTATTATATGTATTCAGCAACACAAAAAGTGAACTGATTTCATTGTGATATGGTAATTGGTGGCAGAGTGGCGTCCTCTAGTAAAGCAATCGATAATTATCTTTGATAGAACAACCGACAGATTTTTTCCCAGTTACTGTGGTATTTTTGTTAAACACATGCTCCATTTTGCCTATTTTGTTGATTCTGTTTGTCAGTTAGAACAAAACGTAGCAGCGTTAGCATTGTCGAGTGAATTTTTGACGATAATGCAAACCGAGAAGAAATATTAGTCGTTTCTGTTGAGAAGACAACGTTACCAAACAATTTTTTGGGCTAGAGTTGTAAAATATTGTATAATCTAAGCTAACAACTTTAATGTCGTCAACCTTAATTGGATCGTTTCAAAATAATTTTAATAGTGGATTGTTTAAAAATAGCCTTGAATTTTCTTTTCCATATCATTGTCAATCGAGATAAGTCATTCATTCAACAATTCTGTTAACATCCATGATATTTTATTAGAGCAATATATTGTTAGAAACAAATATTATTCTCCAAATTTTTCTTTCAAACAGTGTGAATTTGCATATGTACTTTCTAATCTAAATTAATTAATATGTGAATGTAGTGATAATCAGAAATGGTTAGTTTTATTACCTGATTCATTACAGTCATCATTAACACTGTTTTACAACAGCCAGTCAATAATTTACATGAGCTACCAACTTGAGTAAACATTAGTTTTCTTATATTATCTAGCTCAGTGCGGTGGTAAATGTTTCAGTTACCCTTAAAAACATTAAAACGATTACGGTTAGTTTAGTGCATACTCAAGTTGACATTTTCGGCAAAGCAGGTTTAGAAAACAGGTTATTATTATGAAGGAGACGTTATTAAAAAATGTAAACTGGACATCTGGTTGCAATTGTTACAATTTTTAAATACATTCTGAGAATCAATAGTAAAGTGCTCTTCTCAAATTCCATTAATAAGTTATCCGTAGGCACACTCGTTTATTATTTTGTTTAAATACATACAGGGTTAGGTAAGAGCAGTTGACATGTGCAAACATGTAGCTGGGCCTCGCCCTGTGATTGGACATACTGCTTTTCCTCCTTCTTTTTTGCTATCACTTATTATTGTGTACCTTCTCTTCTTAGTTTTTTTTTCCTTTCTTGCTATTATCATACATATACATATAATACCTGTTTAGTTAGTTGTGTTAGTAGTTAGTTAGTATTAGAAGTGATTTGTAGTATGACCAATAAAGGCGTTTATTATTATTATTATATTAAACTTATGTGCGACATGTTCATTCACAGGATTCATAGTATTAACAAGTCTTTTCTATAATGTTTAATTATTGAAATATTTGCGCTCTATAAATATCTTGCAAATATGTATACAGGGAATAGATACCTAACGTAACATACCTAAACTTACTCTAAAATTAATACGTTCAACTTATCATCTTAAAATGCTGCGACATAATACAGTCGGTTTGATTTTAGCTGTCGTAGAAGATACTTGGTCTATTATCAGAGGTATGACAAAATGTTATACAAGAAAAGTTGTTCTACTCTGCTATTATATTTTATAGCCAAAAAAAACAAAAGTTGAGCATTAAATATCTTACAACGGGAACACCAAGGTTGTTCTATACGGATTTTAATGAATTTTATCCTAACGCGTCCTAGTTTCTCAGAAAATCAATGTTGTTTAACTCTTCCTTTATGTTGTTAATGTTAGTTTCTCAAAAAACAAACCTCCGTAGCCTAGTGGATAAGATCTACGCCTCCCACGCTAGTGGCTCGTGTTCAATTCCTGCCAGTGCGTTTTCCTTCAATCTTATTTTGAACAATATTAACAATTATATTTCATACAAATTATTCATAAATGATAGTTTTCGGCGTGGTAATTTTATTATAAAATAAATTGGAAGCAAATCGACACTATGACGTGTATTTTTAATTTCGCATATTAGAGCGCACTTGCTTGTCTTGCGGTTCATTTCTTACCCGCACTTAGTTTCTTGCCTACTGTCCGCTTTTTATCTATAGTCGAAATAAATGAATAATAAATATAAATAAATGAATAATTGGCTTCCAATTTATATAATAATAAAATTCCGAGAGCGAAAAATATCATACCTATATGAATAATTTGCATGAAATGTGACTGTTAATATTGTGCATAATAAGATTTAAAAGATCACTAGCAGGAACCGAACGCGAGCCACGAGTGTAGCACCAGTGGGCTACGACGGCTTGCTTGTTTAGAAACTAACGTTATCGATATAAAGGAATAAAAGCTCCTATGTACCTGGGTACTCAGGGAAGGTTGCTCTATAACATAGTTGAGATTCCTTAAAATTCGTGTCGGACAACCCTTGCGTTCCCCTTGTTAGATGTAGTAGCTAAATTCAAAATTTTAAATAGAATGTACCCAATTTTAATACATATTCTAAAACTATAATAACATTCCCTTTACAATGATATGACATGCCATAGTTCATCAATCAATTAGAAATATAAATTGATAATTAGGTAACAACTTCAGGTTTAGGTGAATTGAACACACCGCGTTGAGAACCTAGGCGATGAAAATAATTGCTGCAGTTTTAGTGTCAAATAAGTAAATTTCTGTGTCCAAAATGGGCAAAAAATGGTAGCCCCATCAACTGGCCTGCAAGATCGTCAGTTCTCTCTATTTATTTTTTTTTATGCGGAGCGCTCTTCAATAACAAGTTTAGTTACTTGTTCGCAAGATTTAGGCAATCTTAAAAATCGTATTCGTACTGCCTGCGGCAAAATAGCGCCACAGATGTTCCAGAAATCGGGACGAAACTTAATAAGCAGATCTCCAGAATGAATTACAAACAACGGAGAACACTTAGAATAAAAACTCTAACTGAAATGAAATTTTAAACTTAAATAACTGAGTTGGGTTATTATTATGTTGTTATGTGGTAACTAAATATTATTCCATTGAAAGCTGACATTTATTTCGCCGCCTACTTTTCCGAATTATATCTAATAGATTAGATAACTATGGTATGTGTTATATCATTCTAAAGAGAATTTCTTAGTTTCAAAATATGTATGTAAGAAAATTGGGTACATTCCATTTAAAATTTTGAATGCAGTTGATACATTCTCACAGTTATCTTTTTTGGCTGAAAAGAATAATAGCAAATTAAATGTAGAAAACAGTAGACGAGATGTCTACTGTGACAGCTAACATCAATAAGACTGTATATGTATAGGTTGGTATAATTTTCTCGCAAACAAAACGTATTAATTCATTAATGGTACATTATACAGCTTGTGAATTCAATACTCAAGCATTTTTGTCGTTAAAGACTTTTTGTATAAAGTATAATAATATAGACATCCAAAAATATTTCAGTTCTGTTTTCGCTCAGCCTCATAAAAGGAGCTGCTTATTGAAGATTAATATTTTATTTTTGCTTTAGATTGAAGTTGTGGATTTGTGATTGTGACTGCCGAAGTTGTGGATTTGTTCTTGTGACTGCCCCTATTTCCGTAATTGGATCCGGCAGGGAGAAAAAAAGTTCAAGGTATAACTTTCAACTTCATACATTAATCCACAGGTAATAATTACTTTTTTTGTTACAGTTCCGCAGCACTTGAACCCAGGTTAGTGTTTTGTTTTTGCTTCTTCCTGAATTTACTGTAATAAGAGTGTCGCTACTGACAGCTATATATAATTATAACAGTGCTTCTGTAAAATCTTTATCTTATTAACAAATATTGTGTATTACCACGACGTCGGTCAATATTTTACAGGTCTCACCTCACCATATCTGAAAATAAAAGGTAAAAGTTGAGTACTGTACGAAAACTACCATAATAAGTAAATTTACTTTTATTGCAGAGAGAATCTGATTTAGATTTTTTCTCTGCAGTGTATCGATCAATAGTGAAGTATGGTCTGTTCAGAGGAGTAGTAAGGACGCTAGTATTCAAGGTAAGAATGCTAGTAAATTTGCTTATATTTGCGGTTCTAATCTTCCGATACTTTCTTACAGATCAGCGAATCATGAATTGAGGTATGTGCCCTGTTTATTTACTAAAGTATTGAAAGCTTCTGTCGTGTTCTGCTACCATTTCAGTAGCTGGAACAAACCATTGTTAGGGAGACATCTGTCAGTAGCTGAACTCTTGTAAATTTATATTGTATGGAAAGTTACATTGTTTGTGGTTATCAAGAAGAACGTGTATAAGTACAACGAACAAGGAATCGTACGTGCTTTCAGGAATTCAAATACCTATTTAATTTTATTGATTTACTGTTCATTTTTAAAGAATAGTAAATTCCCAATTTCACTAAAAGTACATAATTTCAATTATCAAATTGATTACAACGAATGTACTGTATTCAGATTTTCGTCTCTAATGTACAATTCTACATATTGTACTCATATCAATCTGTTATGAACTTTGCATTTTTTGATTTAATTGCCGTTCTACTGGCACCACACAGACTTACACAGTGGCCAGTGTACCTGCACGATATTTTATTCGAAATATATAGTTACGTCATATGCACATCTCAAGATTTCTTTTTCCTTGTAAAAATGTTCTAGAAAAAGATTATATTACTCAAATTTGAGCTATATTCGTTCATAAATTAGTGAGAAAATGTGACATAACAAGTAAGTGCACCTACAAAATGCCATAACAATGATGGCTTATAAATACTAACAGATTGTCTTAAAGAAGCTTAGTCTGGTTGCAGTTAATTACAGTGGTCTCATTTAGTTTTATTATTCTTCAGGTAATTCATACTTGTAGACTTATTTCTAATTGTTTGTAACAGATTTTGTTTTTTATTTTAGTAATATAGAGAGGTGTATTGGAATGATTTACTTCAGTTAAATATGCTGTTTTAATTCTGGTTTCTACCTCTTTAAACACATAAGGCAGGTTGTTATGAGTAAATTATATCACCACTGACAACGACATTTTTCTCCGTTGTGAGGGTTTTTTTCGAAGCCCCATGTAATTTTGCTTTGTAGATTTTTTTTTTCAATTTCTATTATAGTGTAGTCGAAAGACATGCTGCAAAATTTGTAACAACTGCAGTATTCCACGAGCCTTGAGGTACATACCTTCACCACTCTCACTACTGCTGGAAATTGCATAAAAAGAACTGAAGTAGCTGCATGTCAAAGGCAAATTCTAAAAGTAAGCTTTACAAAGCAACGGAATGATCACAGCGGTGAGTTAGTTTTTAATTTGTAGGTTTTACCAATGGTTTTACTTTTATATGTATATTTGGTACAAAACTTATTTACCACCTCATATACCTACTTATTTACAGTTTTTCTAAAATTTGGGCTTTTAATAAACATTGTTAAGACGGTTTCATAAACTGACTAACTTTTGATGAACTAAATTTATCTTTATATTTCATAGATTGTAGTTTCTAAATTTATTATACACATCATTATAATTTCATATAATTTGTAATTAATTATTAATTTTTTTTAATTGTTAAAATATTTTTTTTCGTAACATTTTACAATTCTCTTCACATTATTGATTGTATGTATATGTATGTATGTATGTATAGTTTTTATCATCACTATAACGTGTAATCTTAAGTAATTGTTATAAATTTTAATAATTGTCATATCTGTTGTCAGCGCACATATTTGGAATGTTAATTTTTCGATACTCTCCTATCCCAGAGCTTGATGATGATATAATAAAATCAGAATCCTCTTCATTAATTGACATATGTACTTTCTTACATGTCAAGTTATGTATATCTTAATTCGATGTTTAGCATACACATAAGGTAGGTAGGCTTCATCTATAACTTACAATCAGTGCAACTTTGCAACTTATGTATTTCTGGATCTTTATTGAAAGTATGTTTCGTTAATTATAGATAATTCCTTATGGTATAATTTTGATAAAGTCTTAGTAATTAAAGAGAAATTTTGGAACTATTAAAAGAAAAGTTTTTTATCCTTTAATCCTCATCCTTCCTTTTTTTTGTAGCCTTGTTACGTTATGATACATAGCTAACATTTTTTAATTTCAATTTATTCGAATTTTAATTTTCTGTTAGCAATTTTGTATGATATGAATTGTTTTATTTGTGTTTGTTTGATAATATATTTCTAGATATTCAGTAAACATCCGAGTAGTGTGAGGCCGTGCATTATCATGCATGAAGGTTGCGTCGTCTCTAAGACCAACCATGAACGGTATAACAGAGTCTTCTAGAACTTGTGCCAGGTATCTATGCGCATTCAATGTCCCACTCTCGATAAAGACTAACTCCGTGCGAGCGTGAAAAAATATGCCTCTCCAAGTCATAACTGAACCTCCACCAAATGGAAGTCGCTCGGCATACACGCTTGAGCATATCTCTCGCTTTGTTGTAGCCACACTGTAACACGTCTATCTTAGCCAGTAAGACAAAACCGCGATTCATCGGAAAACAATATGCGAGTCCAATCCGCTATTGTCCAAGCGAAGTGTTCTCCTGCAAAATTCAACCTAGTAATTCGATGTTCACGGAAAAGCGGCGGTCAAGTAGCTTTTGTTCGAGAAGATAGTCCAGTAGAATGGAGTCACCTCCTAACTGTCCACTCAATTAGGTTTACATTTCTCACCTCTTGTAGAAGAGTTCGAAGGGTAATTGCTGTGACTGTTCGGTTTCTCAGCACTAAAACCGAAAAAGCGATCATATCTAGCTGTTCTAGTCCTGCTTTGTCCTGAACTAGATCTTCGCGGGACCAGACCATTTCCTTCATACCGCTGAAATACTCATTGCACATTCGCACTTTCTCGCTGACCGCGACCATCTTATATAGCCGCTACAATTTTTGCCGAAACAACAGGATTTATTCTCATTGCAATACACTGACAATAATGATACAACTATAGAACCAATTTGCAATTGACAGATAAAACCATAGAAACCAAAAACATGCTGATAATGGTTTTTAGGAATTCAGTTGAGGGACCCTCCCAAGAAAAGTTTGATAAAAACTTTTCTAAATCACAAAAACTATGAAAAAAAAACCACAAGAAGTAGTTCTTGTTTACTCAAACACGACAAGCAAACTATGTTACAACCAAAGAAGTTCGGAAAACAAAAATAACTTCAAAATACGGGGTGGCCCTAATTCTATGCTCGGCAGTGTATAAATAAAAACGACAGCCCTACTTCCATCTCAACCTTTGAATAGTCAAAAACTATTACATCTGAAATAAATGAAACAGTTTCCTTAAATATATGGAACAGCGCAGCGAATTAGAATTACGTCATTGATTGAAATGAATATTCAAATCAAATTTTCGAATACATACTTATTTGAAAGAAGCCCTCTTCTACATTTGACACTTAATATTGCTAAGAATGACTTTGTCGGTATTAGTCCAATTATTATCTGTTTTTTTCATTCTAACTACTTATACATAAGTTATACAAAAGAGCATCGGCGTTCCTATGTCCAAATGCGTATTCAATGCTGAAGTCATACTCCTAAAATGTCTTCATTCATATGGCTATTTAAGTCTCTGAATTTTTTAAATACAAAAAACATCTTAATGCAGCGTGATCTGTACGGATCAATAATTCAATGCTCAATTTATTTGACTTTTTCTAAGAGCTCATGCCTTGTCAAGCACTAGTGCCAATCACCAATGCTATTTGTCTCTCCAGTATCTAACAAGGCATACTCATATCGACAATACATCTGGCATTCTTATCCAACTGAAAGCATTTACGATGAGTGTATCCATTAGAGTTTTAGCCACTCAGAAGAGACTTGGCTTTTGTGGTTCTAACTAAACAGTTACTCAAACAGGGTTAAGAAGATCCTAATATAATGGGGTTCGCAGCCAAGGTAGTAAAATCTCAAAGAGAAATAAGACTCATTTATCTTATCCTTAAGCTTTAGAATTTATTTTAATTCTTCATCAGAAGGTAGCTACAACGGTAAATTAATTAGCTAATTTACCGTTGTAGCTACCTTCTGATGAAGAATTAAAATAAATTCGAAAGCTTAAGGATAAGATAAATGAGTCTTATTTCTCTTTGAGATTTTACTACCTTGGCTGCGAACCCCATTATTTTAGGATCTTCTTAACCCTGTTTGGTTAACGTAGTGACAGCCGTTACTTCCCTTCAACTTAAACAGTTACTGTTTGCGGCTTCCACATTTTCCATGTTGATAATAATTCCTCTTTTCGACCTCGTATTACAAAGGTAACTCTCCATTTTCCGGCGCTTGGTTCCATGGCCACTTTGCGTTCTAGTCTGATATGTTGTGGATTTCGGTCGGATATACAGGGTGTTTCCTAAGTAATCTAAAATATTATATGGGGCGCTTCGTCACTCAATTTTAAGACGAAAAGTTCATATAAACATGTGTGATAAGTCTTGTCGTTAATGAGATACAGGGTGTTGAATTGTTTGTAATAAATCAGATGTGATTGTATTTGAAATTAATTTTTCCTGGTGACGCTACTGGTTTTTAGAAGTAATACGAAAAGCATGCTTATTATAAGTGACGTTTGAAGTAACGTTGACAACTGTGTCAAACCTAAAAACCAACGCAAACAACGAACAATAAATTTTTAATAATACGATCTTTTTCCTTCCTGCACGGTTGACCGGTGCGACATACCTTCATTTTCTAGAAAATGAACTTCCAGTTCTTTTAGAAGATGTACCTCTTATTATTAGAAGGCACATGTGGTTCATGCATGACGGAGCTCCTCCACATTTTTCATTGATTGTTCGCGTTTTTAAATAACGTTTTTCCAGACCATTGGATCGGACGAGGATCTCCACACCCGTGGCCCCCTAGATCACCGGGACACAATCCTCTGGATTTTTGTGTGTGGGGATATTTAAAATCGCTCATTTACACAACCCCGATATTAAACGTACAAGATCTTCGAAATCGTATCATACAAGGCTGTAATCTGGTATCTTCGAACGTATTCGGCAATCAATTAGACATCGAGCAGATGCTTGCATTTTAGCTGCAGGTGGACATTTTGAACATATGCTCTGAAATATAATATTTTTTCTTTATGTTTAACACATGTTGTTGCTTCTAATAAAATAATAAAACACCCTGTATCTCATTAACGACAAGACTTATCACACATGTTTATATGAACTTTTCGTCTTAAAATTGAGTGACGAAGCGCCCCATATAATATTTTAGATTACTTAGGAAACACCCTGTATATATGTAATGTTATTTAAAAGTATGTCTATAAATTCTAATGAAATTTGTGAGGTATTGGCGGATTTACTTGCATACTAAAAGTAGTAGGCACATATTATTAAGAGGAGCACAAGTTCCATTGCACAAATGTTGGCATTTTAAAATGCGAACAGTTTTGATAGTAGGTATCTACTATTTTAGCAATAGGCGAACGACCTCCACTTAAAAATATTAGAATACATACGTATGTATATCGGCAAACATAAACTATTCAGTTCTTACTAAACTCTGCTACGCTATAGTTATAAATATATTCCTGAAATCTTTCGCACTTGGCCTACTTTACTATTAATACATATACACATAATTGTTTACAGCCGTGAAGCTGACTACAACACAGCTTTATAATCATGATGATGTTAAAGGGTTATGTGTAGACACAAATTAACAAAATAGAACGCATAACTTAATTTTCTCATTTTCACTTCTTTACTTGGTGGTTTTATATTTGCTTTTTGCAAAATACCATTCGGTGTACACAATACTCAGAGCTGCTGACTAAAATTGTAGTAGTTCCATTTTCTATTACTTTCATTCAAGCATCTTTAAAAGTAGCATTGTTATGGTACCTAATTAATGCGATTATGTTTCTTCTTATCGTATTTTGTTTACCTAATTTCGTCCTAAA
>SMLS01034462.1:0-13732 GCA_004785975.1 Popillia japonica | reverse complement strand
ATGTAGTAAAAAAAACTATCGTTTTGGGTCTTGGGTTTTATCATTTTTTTTTGAAAATGTTAAATGTGTGTTATATTTAAAATTGGTATTGGTAAGCATTGTTTACATAATTTATAGTTGCTAGTAAGTTGCTGTAACGCGTTCTGTTTATACCGTTGATAACGTTAGTCTCCGTATAGGCAAGGTCCGTAGCGCTGTGGACTAGATTTACGCTTATCATCTTGGTGGCTCGTGTTCAATTCTTGTCAATGGATTTTTTTTCAATCTTATTGTGCCGTTTGATTTTTTTCAGAAACTAGGGCACGTTAGCATAAAAGCTGTGTCGGACAAATCTGATGTTCCTCTTGTAAGATTTCATTGTGAACAAACCTAAACTAAGTTTTCATTTTGAAATCAAGCTGGTAAAGAAACTACTACGGTAAATATCTTTCGTAGTAAGTGTAGACTGCCATAGGTTAACGAACTTGCAAATTGTAATCCACACATGATTAACCTTTACAACCGCAGGTTTGAATATAATTCTTGTAATATAATTTAAGAGGAATGTCGCTGACAGTTTATAACTCCAAACAAAATATACGTTAAACTATTTTTTGACAGCTAATCATAGTGATTGTAATCTGCATTGTTTATTTGAATATAATCTGAAAAACGAACAAAGAAATGCTTGCTTTGAATACATCACCAAGAGATTATCTCCTTTAACATTTTTTGTGGTATGAAAAATAACTGTATTTGTGTATACTTCAGAATATCGGTTCCCATATTCGCATTCATAAAAAAGCGCGAATATATGTATATATGTATTATATATAGTCATATACATACATAGATTGATCTGTCATTTTGCGGATCGTAAATCTTAATATGTAGGCTACATCTTTAATATAACGTACACAATTTTTTTTTGGTATGGAAACGTTGTAGATGTCTTTTCAACAAACACGCCTCGGGTCATCGCGGAAGATAAATCGCAGAGTCCTATTCGGTAGAAAGAGAAGAACGTACTACATCTGCATATACACGCGAATTTTTAACATAATCCCACCATAACTGACGACCTTAATTTTGAAATCTTGTCCCCATTTACGCTTCATTAATTTGCCTGTTAAGAAGTCATTAATACGAACGTATATGTAGGGCAATATACAGTACTTGCAGGCATCACTTCATCGCAGCAAGATTTTAGTTAATATTTGCTTGGATTTGAACTATTTGAAGAAGTTTTATATTAAACATCAATGGAAATTTTCAATGCTTGAAGGACGAGAATTACAACGGTTCTGTTTGTTTCAAACCCAATTGTTTGAAAAAAATCTCTTTTGGATATTTTTGCATACATTAATAATGAGGTAGGAGGCCTACGCCTTATAAAATCTGCTAAAATCTTAAAATTGAAAATAGCCACCTTGAAATAAAACAACATGCAAATGTAATAAAGAAATAATGACAATTATGAACTAAACACAACATGCCAGACCAAGAAGGTACTATGATCCCCAACTCCACTCTGAGTTGCTCCAATTTAATAAATTTTATCCTCTTCGAACAGTCTGCAGCTTCAAGTAGTATGCTGTTTCTTCGAATGTTCGTCTTGTGATGAAGGTTGAAATCAACAGATGCAAGTTTAGACTGTGCTTAGGTAGCCCCACTATATATTAAAAATTCACAAATATTATAGTCTCGCTTTCCAAAAGCTGCCATATCTTCTTTTCAGTTTTGAGATTTTTCGATGATAGGAGGAAGGAAGTTTTGTATTTGTTTGAATTTTGTTAGCGTAGACAAAATTGCATGAACCCGACTTTGGTAGCAGTCACTCTAATAATAATGCCTATGTAAGGTAAACAAGCTCGGAGACGCTTCAGATAGTTTGGATTTTGCCACAAAACATTCCAACCACTTGGTGGCACACATACTCCTTCACCTAATCCGAAAGATGTGCCTTCTGAATAGCTCCTTAAAATCTCCGTTACATTATTGCGAAGCTAGATATTCATGGGTGGCTCAAAAGAACTGCTTGTGCCGTTTTCGAAAAGCTCCTCATTCACAGGCTGTACAACACTTCAAAGTTAGTTAAAAGAGTGGATAACTTCGGATGTCAATTCCAGGATATAAAGCCTACATTCCCATCCTGGCAATAGCTCTAATTTACAAAAGATCTGCTTGTGTCGTTTTCGAAAAGCTCCTCATTCACAGGCTGTACAACAATTCAAAGTTAGTTTATAGACTGGATAACTTCTGATGTCAATACAAGGATATGAGGCCATCATGCTGACAATGGCTAATTTTGCGATTGGAGAATTTGAAAATGCATTACAAAAATCTTGTGAAAAGTAAAGTTAGATCGAAAGTTATCTACAGAACATTAGCAGGTTTCTATGATAACTTTAGACACGTCATTTGTTCACACACAATCTATTGGAATTTTTAGATTTTTAAATATAATCTGCTATAATTTTTGTTAGACTATCAGAAACATGTTGTATAAAGAAAAGGATTTATTACATAATCTTACATTCTTATGTATGGGTATGTATTTTGTATATCAAAAGACTTCTGTTAGTCAAAATAATAAATTCTGCGGAAACGTAATCTTCGACAAACACTCAATCCCCTCAGACTTAATAACGACATGCAAATCGAATAATATTTGTCACTTTGCAAATATTTCTAAAGTATTTACATCAGAGCATAGCAAATAATTACGCGTTTTGCAGTAATGTTACCTGTGATAACATTGAATTCTGTTTACTTTTCCAAAACTGATACAGTAGAAGTAAGCACAAACATTTTCGTCACTTTAACGAATTCGAATTAGACCTTTGCTTTTCTCGTTTTTTGTGTGTTTGCAGCCTATAGATAAAGTTTTCTAATAGTAACCATTATAATCTAACAAGGGGAACACCAGGGTTGTCCGACACGGATCTTGATAAAGGGACATCCCCTGACTACCCAGATACGAGCTTTTATTCTAACGCGCCCTAGTTTCTGAGAAAAATCAATTAATGTTGGTATCCGTACAAGCAAGCGTGCGTACCGTTGTGGACTGGACCTACCCCTGCATGAAATTAATTGTTAATACTGTGCACAATTATATTGAAAAAAAAACACCGACAGAAATCGAACGCGAGCGAACAGGGTCGTAGGCGTGCGTCCAGTCCACTGCGCTACGAGCGCTTACTTGTACGGATATTAACATTAACCGTAAAAGAATGTTGACTTTTCTCGGAAACTAGGGTGCGTTAGGATAGCAGCCCGTACCTGGGTACTCAGGGGAGGTCCCTTTATAACATAGTTGAGACTTATCAAGATCCATGTCGGGCAAGTCTAGTGTTCCCCTCTAAGCTCAAAGGTTAGCATTACGTGCGTGAAACTTTTGGAAACGAGTATACATACATATGAAGTACAATTTTCTTACATAATGTGAAACACAACTTAGTCGTTTGCATTGCCATTTTATTACTACGACTGAAGCATGCAAATCATAGATTTCATGCAAATATATACCTACTTCACATGAATGGAAATACAGGAAATAGCCCGTGTCAAGGTTGTAAAATTGATTTTCAATAAATACATACAAGCATTTAGATCAATGTTAAAGTCTAAGACAGTATAATGGAAATGCTAATTATAGAAAGGTTATTGGCACCTGTAGGTGGATTCTCAGGAAGAAAACATAAGTAAAATGTTATTAGCGTATTTATTGCTTCTGCGGATATGCAAAGAAAAGTTTGTATTGAGCAGATTTTATATTTAATTTTTAAATTAAAAATAGTACTGCGACCTTACAAGGTGAAATAATATTGATATCAAAAAAAGTGGTAATTAAGATTATAAATTATTCTAGATTAGATAAGTTGATTTTGATAAGAAACATATTTTTGACCTACCCTTTTGTACTTAATAATCATTGTTGTATGAATCACACTCTACCAAAATATCTGACTATTGTGAAATAATTATATCAAGTGCAATAATGGAAAGATTTAAATCATTGTTACGTTACAAATTAAATAACAATATGTATTGTCTTCTAGACGAATTGCTGCAATAGTTTGGATATATTAGTTGTACACTTGTTATAAAATTTATACTAACTGATTAAAAATTTGTTCTTTTAGCTACAACTTGTCATTTCTATTGTTAATAATTCAAAAATCCAATTACGGTAAAATATTCACTAGTCTGCTCTATTTTATGGTTGAATTGTATACTATATCAAACCACTCAATCGTTTGTTTTGTTAGAAAGAAGGATTTACATTATACCATACGAAATATCAACATATGAGATGCTAACTTCATAAATTCTTCTTTCTGTATATCTTTCATCCGATATTCTGAAGGTTGTTTCCTCATCCAGAACCTCATCAATCATGCCGAAATATATGGATAAACCTTTGCCAGAACGAAGATAAAGGAAAATGCGTGTCTAGCGTGTGTGTGTACACAGTAGTTGTTTGCGTTACGGATACATAATCCAATAAAGGAACAAGAATTTAATGCCGGGGGAATTACTATTTACATATGTAAATAGTTGGTATCCGTCTCAGTCAGACTATCATCCGTCGTAGACATTTATAAAATTTATAGACTTATATTTAAACTATAGTTTAATATGTACCTACTATGGCTTATGATAATTCTAGGAGCCCTTCAAGTTTTTTTTTATTACAGCACGAAACACGTAGATGCAATTACAAAAACATCCAGAATTGGAAAAAATGTACAATAATTACTTACCATACAAAGGCAAACGGCAGAAAAGAGTTTAATTTCCAGATTTGTCTGGCTGAGTGGCTTTTAATGTTATTTTACGGGCGTTCTGTTTGGGTTCATCGTTAAAAATTGAATACAGGTTTTATCAGTCTCGTTAACGTAAACACGTGTGCGATAAAAGCAAAACCTTAAAGCAGTAAATGCCGCTTTAATTAAGTTGTAATTTGATAAAAAGTAAACATGCAATGAAATTTAATTAAAAGACTAGATTTCAGTATTAAGTTTCTTGTGGGATTTGTCAAAAACTACATTTTTCCATAGTGGTTGAGTGCTTTTGGTAAAACACAATTATAAATAAAAATATTAACTGGTGATTAAATTTAGGTGTGCACAGTCCTGCAGTTTTTAATTTCGTTTAGAAAACATTTATTTGAAAATATTGCTGAAATTTTCAGAATTTTACTAATTACAACAGAGGCAACTCGATGTAGTCACAAAGATCGATTGGGCGTAGGTGGGGCCGTACTTATGGTGAGAATTTCAATTCTTGCTGTGCTCTGGTTGTACATGGTACGGTATTGTTAAATCAGTAGTGCACTTGAGCTACAATTGCGATATAATTAACAACACAGTAAGCTAATACTGTAATATTATTATTATTCGCACTTCGGTAGACTAAATTCCTTTTTTAGGTTCTCTGCTCTTTCTTTGCCAATTTTACTGTTCCCTGTATTTGACCACCAAATAATTATCTTAAAAAATCAGAAACAGTTCCAACAACCTAATTTTTATACGATTGAGTCGTACATATATCAAGGATCCTCAGATAGTTCTGAAGATGGTTTTGTCTTTTAAAGATGTGAAACAAAATTTGTTCAATGTTCAGTGT
The DNA here is from genome assembly GCA_004785975.1 of Popillia japonica. Lineage (NCBI taxonomy): Eukaryota > Metazoa > Arthropoda > Insecta > Coleoptera > Scarabaeidae > Popillia > Popillia japonica. Next base: position 8,122 of record SMLS01034462.1, on the reverse strand, counting down.
TTAGCCACATCTTAAGCCCCTCACGTCTTTTTGTAAGTATGATGGTCTTCTTGAATTTTCACTTTTTATTGTTTAGCGGCTTGTTTTATGCAAATTTCAACATTCCCAGATTTTAATTATCTTCTCTTGTCTCTTGTTATCTGCAGTGGCATAGAAATTAATCGGCTTTTAAGAATGTCTTTTGCAACAGTTTTTCATTAATCACAAAAATTATTTGATCGACAAACGATCGTCAATTCTATTCTCCGATAAAAAGTTTTTGTTCGAAAAAATATTTGATATGAAGTATTAGAGGTGGTTAAATATGGCCAAACAGTGCTCAATTTTAGTCTGCAGCAAAATTTTTTGAATATAGAGAATAAATTTCTGGCAACAAGGCTTCAATTCTTTAATTTTTTCGACGAAACTTCTGAAGATATCTACAGTAACTATAGACTAAGCAAAATGTGTTTTGATGGTACGTCATATTTTAAGTTTGTTTCTGGCTTTATGGTGCCAACTAACGAAAATCCACAGTAATTTTGTAGAGTGGACATATTTTGGCAGTATGTGCTAAATTGTAGAAATGGAATGGTGGAAATGTATCAAAACTGATATTATGATAAAAAAAGTATACTGTACTTAATTTATTATTGTAAAGGAAAAGATTTTCTAAGACACAATTGATGAGAAATTTGTATATCTACTATCTTATAATTGGAGCTCCTTCAGATTGGCAGCAGCAGTTACTCTTTTTGTTTTCCACTGGCTTCTTTAGAAAATTTTTCAGAACCGTTCTGAATATGTTTAAGTATCCAACAAACAGTCAAGTTTACCTCATAAATAAACCGGCAAAACAATTTCGATGAAAAAACTCATGGGCTTGCACTTCATATGAAGTCGATCTTGAGGGTGCAGCTATTGCACAAACGTGAGCTTGTCAGAGGAGGAGTTAATCCTGTTTTTCAACATACTATTGATGAAACACTAATCGCCAATTAAATTTTAAAATAAAATGTTTTCATCGATTTCAATTAAACTAACATAGTATTCATTTTTAAATATTGGACAATTTTTTTGAATTGTATTCAACGTTACATTCTTAACAGCAGTCATAAAACTTTTGCCGAACAATCATTTAGCTGTAAAGATTTTAGGAAATGTTTCATTTATTATGAAATTTAATAACAAATGTTTCATTTAATATTAAATGTGATACTGTTTTAATTAAATATATCTCGTTTTGTATTGCCAGAGTTTTATATAGAAATGAGCTGTTATTCTAATAGTTAAAAATTTTATGTTGCTAATGCTATTTTATCCATGCTTTTGCTATATTTGCATTAGCTTCCTAATTAATATAGCTCACAAAAATTTTATAGCAAAGTAAGCGAAATTATTAAACTAGACTGCTTACTACTACAATGACAGTTCCGTGACTGTCAAGCTAAACTCGCTTAGCACTACTACTTCTAACAACCATCTCTATAAGTAGTCTTGCGGTGCAGCAATTACTTTCGTAAAGACTCAAGAGCCTCAATTATTATTCCTTTATTCGAGTTAATGATACGCTTTTCATATAACGAATGTATACAAACATGAATATCCTTTTTAGACCTCGCTGTCGTCGCATTATACACCATACACATATAATTAGCCATATATTCAGTCTCTAATAAAGCGTTTTAATTAAATGGGTTGACAACATTTTGTTGTTCGTTAACCTTTCCCCGGACGTGTCGTATACGAACGCAGATCGATTTTTTCGACATTTCCATGGTAGTACCCGTTATCTCCTAATTATAGCTAGACGAGACGCACGTGTTCCTTGGCAGAATCGCAATTATTTGGGTGCAACTGTATATGTACTGCAAATATGTGTATCTAAGACTCCGTTTTCACGCAGAAACCAAGCAAAGCTAATTACAGTTCTTCCGTTTGATCTTTGCCGATACGTCATCCGTTATCCATTATAAGCTAAGTCACACGATTATATGTTCTGATTGACCAACATGAAATTTAGAAAAAACAGAGAATGTCAGGTTTGTCTGATTCGACTAGATTCGTATCGAAAGAATGGCGGAAATTTATGACGTATCGGCAAAGATCCAGTATGTATTTTGCGTAGAAGTTCAATGGATATCGTAAACAGTACAAAATATTACCTGTATTCACGTGCTTTGTTTATTTAGCTTTTGATTTAAACACAATGCTCATCGGTATAATAAATCTTATAGTTTTTAATCATAATCTATTAGCATCATAAAATATTCTTGACCCGTCTGAAAATCGAAAGCTTTAACCGCGGGGAAAGTTTCACATGTGGAGAATCGAAACAGGCAGAAATAAATGATATCTTTTGATGAGTTTAGTTCCACAGCGGGATACGCATCTTAACAATGGGGTGGAATATCTATCGACCATAAGTAACCAATGTGAGTGTGATCAATGTGCATCTAGCGGATAGGTATTTAAATTGAAAATTGGACCTTGGTTGAAACGATTTAACGATATTAAATAAGATCATTACTGCAACAAAAGATTAGTTTAAATAATTATGTTCCAAAGCTCGAATGCAATTATTTTTTTGAAACTAAAGACCATATTTTAAGCAGACTGCTATACTAGAAAATATATATATTGCAAATCTAGTGATAATGATTTGGTCTACTGTCATGGCCTCTTGTCACTGTGCCTTGGTGCTTGCAATAACTTCATTATAATGAATATCTAGGAATCGTATGTGCTGGCCGTATTTTCGTGAAACACAGTGTAGATATATCTATAGTTAATTTACCGGTTTGAAGCTAGTTTCCACGTATTTCTGCGTGTTATAATTTCTACGTATGAATGCAATATAAACGTCAAGTGTTAAGTCATTGCAGCTTATTTACAAGTTCAGTAGAATGTATTCCGTAAAGCGTTTCCGTTTTGTTCAGGTTTAAGTATGGGTCGACTATTACGTATTGCAGGCTACTAGCGTTCACTTTGTGTAGATATCGTGAACGTAAATAATAAAATATGGGACTTTGCAGGAAGTTGAAATTATGAAATTGCACACATATTTATTACTGTTTGAAGAAATACTATGTAACTGTGTTTTGTGGAAAATGCTAATATTTTATTTTTAAGTAAACACATATGTATATTGTGTTACTACATTCTTTGTATACAATTTTCTCGTTACATTTCCAAGAAATTGCCAAGTCTATATAACGAATACATCTAAACATGACTAGTTTGTGTGTTTTCACATAAATTTAATATTATCTAATCTAATCTACGCTTATCTACCATTTATTTAAGTTAAAAGACAATGGGTGTTTACGTCAAATATATTGCACAAGTGCAAAATGCTTTTTTGTACCTTTTATTAATTACTCGCATATTCAGTTACACCGCTACTACATTTAATATCTAGTCTGCTGTAGATTTGATATTTATAAATTGGGAATAATCCAGGATTGCTGTAGCGTTTTGAGTCAGTGTTTGTCGACAGAAAAATATCACAACTTTTACTACAAGGTTACGTAAAATCAATAACGACTAGCTAATAGGTGTGCATATATTGGTGGTACATGTGCAATGAAATTGGTATGTGAAAGTGTATTTTTTATTAGTAAATATTGATAATAGCATTTTTCGCTTAGCGTAAATATACTGATACCTAAAATATTAACAAATACGTTATCCTGTAAACGATATTATTAGCTTTGCCTCGTGTAACTTCTTCAAATCTTATTGTTAGTATTCTTTTTTGTTGTACGTACTTGTTTATAAAATATCTAAATGCTTCCTTGTAATTGTCTGCTCACAATCTCCGACGTCTGTTGTCACGCTTTCGTTTTTAACGTTTTAAACAGTATTCAAATCTATTTTCTCATTGCAGATAGTTACCATAAACTTTTGAAGCTACCTGTACTCGGTACCCTTCAAGATTGCATTTCGTGCTAAAAAAGTTGACAGATGTCATTTTGGGCCAATCTAGTACATTTTGTATAGTTAGTGACAATTTTTTTTATAATAAAACGCTAAACGTGCATAAATCACTTAACAGTTATTTTAAAATTCCTACAATTTGATGCCAAACATTAATATTTACCTGTTACCAGGTCCATGTTATCAACTCGTACAGCCATTTGCTTTTGATATTCAAGATAAACTTGATTTTTGTTTAAAATTCGTTAAACAGCAATATTTTAAGCTATTGGAAACATTGACATTTCTTTGGGACTCGTGTCTTTGGAAGTTGAAACACTAATTGACGGTTTTGCATACAGTTAGTGATACCAGCTGTAAAAATTGTCTAAAACGAAGTGTGTTTCTATTAGATAATAAGGTTTCCAGTCGAATATGTTCCGTACAACCATTAGTCACATCAAAAAACATAATCTTAAATACTGAAAATGTAGAAAATGTCCCAAATATACTCTGCGTCGGCTGCATAGAAAGAGTTGAACTTATTCCTGTTGGAGTTATTTGGTCTATTTCCATCGTTTGTAGGATAATACCCTACGTAAAAGGCCTATCAAAAAAAATCGGGAGAATATGCAACAGGTACCTACAAGGTTAGAACAGCAAAAAAACGACCAACACAAACAAATCAACCCTAACCAAAACAAGACTGACACCGTGAAAAAGAAGGAATGCATATACCAAATACCATGTGAATATTGAAGAACATACAACATCGGAGAAATAAACAGGCCCATGCAAGTCAGAATCAAAAATCACCGAGAATTGGTTCGACTAGAGGAAACGGAAAAATCTGGCTTGGCGCAACTTACATGGGAATAAGATCACAAGATCGAATGGGACAAAGCGACAATCCTTGCTAGAGGGAAACATTACATAAAAAGGTAACTAAAAGAAGCCGCATATATGCCAACAACACCAAATGCCTAAGTACACCAAGCCTGAATATCAAAGATGTCTGGTTATCAATGATCGGAAATAGCCTAAGCAGACGACCGGCAACCATGATACCAGAGACAGAAAAACTGATGGCGCATAGAAAACCTGCGCAGCCCACGACGCATCCAGATCTGCGTATACCAGTGCAAAAATGAAAGAATTGGATGACGTGATGCTGATATGTAATGTCAAATTATGAATGCCAGTCAATTATTTTTACATACAGCTAACAATTGACTTAATGAGTTTGGCAAGAACAAGAGCTATCCTGATGACGCTAGTGGACGAACTGCCAAACGGTCGGATTATCTAAATTTTACAAACGATGGAAATAGCCTAAATAACAACTGCAGTAATCATCCATCGTCAACAATGTCGCCTTATGAGTTGTTCCTGTTGTTTACGAAATTGATAGTTCGCTAGTAACAATACAAAATAATTATACGTAGATGGTGGAAAGTATTTTAAGCTCAATGAAACGCCAAGTTTGGCCACATTCCAAGGGAGAAACTTGAAGCTATTGTTTCTAGTGAAAATTGTCTTCCGCAATAGTACAGTAGTTAGAAGCTAATAATAAACAGTTTGTGCCTCGCCAAGATAGATAATTCTCCTCACATACTATCAGCGAAAGTCGGTGATTAATGTTGGGCTTTATTTACTAAAAAAGTATATGACAATAAGTGGGAGCTAAGACAAAGAATTGATTGAAGCATACGAGAAGTCTACTTGCAAATTTCCCAAAAGTTCTATGGCAAGCTAGATTAAATCTTCGTTCCATAGAATGATATGGCAATGTAATATGCCATGTTTAATAATCGTACTGGTTAGCAGGCATGACTTGACCATGCACTCCAACAACAATAAAGCGAAATTTAAATTGGGGCATAGATGGAACCAAATTCGTATTGTTTACATGCAATGAGGATGCAGTCAATTTTTTTGGATGACTTAATTTTCTATGCTTACCTAACTATTTGGCTGCTATTACCATAGTTATCTGATAGGATTTAAGAAAATCTTATTCTGGGAAAACAATTCTATTTTGCATGGTGATACTGTAATGAATGATCTTATATTATCTTAGCATTAATTTTTTTCTGAAGTTGTGAATCCTTCATTAGTTAGCGAATCTCAAGACCCATAAATGTTAGCTCTTGAAAAATATGGAGAACTTGTCATGTAGGAAACCTTCCACTTCTTTAGAGGGAACATTTGAGGAGCGTTTATGCAAAATCAGACATCTCCACTTTTGGCCCAAATTCTGTTTGATATACTTTCGTAGTGTTCTTGGTCATTTGTATCGCTTACAATGCTTAGAATTATTCAAAGTCGGTTTTATCCCATAGTAATCTGAACCATAATATGGTCAGTTCAGTCAAAAACATACATATCTAATTTGTCAACAAAAATATTTCCATTTCCAGTACCATTTTTCTAATCTCTTTTTCTCGTAAAACAATAATAGATAGAATTAGGTACATGTGAATTATATGTTCAAACAAAACCAGACCCACTTGCAGCAACACTGTGTTGCCAGTGTCGCCAACAACACTTGCATTCACGCAAAACAATACATATCCACTAGTTTTTTCAAATTTTTTCATCAAAGGATGTAGATTTTTTCATAACCATAACAGTGTTAAAAATATTATTTGCTATACTACTTGTCATATAAGTTGCACAATTATAATTGCAATATTCTTAGAATAAACTGTTTTTTCGTTTTTCTCGAAACTACATTATGTGGACATGTCTGATTTCGCATGAACGCTCCTCATTTGTCCCCATTTCTAAGCCAGATCTCATACAGCCTTCTAGAGGATGCAAGAAAAATTAATTAAAAAGAAGAATTACCTGAAAAAAACCCTCCTCAATCTCCACCAATCTCCTATTTCTATGCTGTCGATTGGAATGTTTATTTAGATTATATTATGCTGATTAATCAGACAAGAAGGATATGCTTATTAAAAGCTCGGAAGATAGAGCAATATGGAATCTATGACCCAAAATAACAAATCAGAACAGAGAAGGAAGTAATTTCAGTACATGCTGTGTCAGCAAGTACCTGTCATTTATAATAAGTTTGTTTCAGTAATCCACGGTACATAAAAATATAACCAGAGCTAATGAACATTGTGTATAAGTCATAGTATGTATCAAGAATTATTTGAATTATATGTACTACAGTTAAGTATATAAATCACATACATACATACGTACGAGTATTTTCATTTCCTCGATAGAAATACTCTGTACCAGTTGAAAGTTCTATTTGCTAAAATTAATGTGACACAATTTGCAAACGAATTAATGACATTGTAAAATTATACTTATTAGAAAGGAAAGGCGGTAATTTGCTGGTTTAAAGTCTAGTAACAGAATAGCTATTCTACATATTAATAACTGCTTCTCGTAGACAAGGTAAAAACATCACGAGTGAAGTGATGTGCTTCGGGGCTCGCATGTAATTTACTCACTTTCTATTATATCTCTAAAACGTTTAAAAGTTGATTACTACCAAAGGACATACTAAAAGAGCTTTTTTCCCTTCTGTTCCATCATTTATTATCTCTGCAATAATTTATATTACAGAGACAAAGAAATCTGATATTCTTTTTTAGCCGTACATCCGCCGACAAAAAAAATCCTAATTTTAACTCGTTGCCGTATCAACGATATTTCAAACGCTTCACCCCCTATTATATTACGAATACAAACAGCCAATTTATATGAAAATGTGTTGTAGTAATAACCGACGTGTATATGTGACGCAGTAGTAATGCAGTGTATCGTGCGTCAATTATAATAGCAGTACAATATAATTCTTTACGTCTTTCCCATGTGGGTTTCACAATATAACAAACACGTGGTCGCGTTCCCTTTTATATATGGATTCCCTATTCTACCTATCGCACCCTGTGCCCGTTAAATCGCCTATAAACGATTGCTTATTGTAACAAACACTTTTGTTCGGTATATCTCGGACGCTATTTTATATTTTATTCATTTTCGTTTCTGTTGTGTTGTAGAATTGTCTGGCCCGTGCGTTGTACGACAACTTGGCCGACTCACCGGACGAATTGGCCTTCAGAAAGGGCGATATATTGGTGGTGTTGGAACAGAATACAAATAACATCGAAGGATGGTGGCTGTGTTCTCTACGTGGACGACAGGTAAATTTATTGCTCGTGGTATTCATTGGAATTGTTGTATTACATAGAATAAATTA
>SMLS01034461.1:0-10885 GCA_004785975.1 Popillia japonica | reverse complement strand
TCCTTTTGACTTATTTCTCAACCAGATAAGTTAGTTCCAAACCAACTCAAACATCTGCTTCTTTATAAACTAGTCTTCAGCCTTCCTTTCCTTTCAACCCAAACCTCAAGCAGATAAGTTAGTTTGGAAACCAGCTCAAAAACATGCTACTCTCTAAACTAGTCTTCAACCAGCTAAGCTGCTTTTAAAGGCCATCCTCAACCAGATATGGTGCTTGCAAAAGTAGATCACGAAGACCTCGACCTTATGCAGTCTAGTGCAATCCAATATGTGACTTCTCTAATGGTCATATACTATAACTATCTTATACAGCGTGGCTACAATGAATAACTGCGCTGCTGGGGCCTGGTTTATCAATTCATGTGGATATTTTGACGTTCCTTCATTAAATCAATGATTTTATTCAATATAAGAGCATGCCATATCAACTGTTTTGGCCAGTCTTCCAATGTTGGTGCTTAGCCTTATACATGGCTTTGGGCGAGAAGCCTGAAGACATCATAATACATCTGGTTCAAGCCTGTTTTCAAAACCAGCCTTCAAGCTCGTAAACATATTTTCAAAAACAGGTTTATTAGGTTAGCTTTATACATCCCAGACTGGAGCAGTGTGGACTCATCCAGTGGTCGTATACCATAACAGCTTAGCTGATTGAGGACTAGTTTAGAAAACAACATGTTTGAGTTGGTTTTTGAAGCAACTAATCAGGTTTTAAAAGCAAATTATTTGATTGGTTTAGAAAATAGGTTTTCTGGCTTTGAGCTACTCTTGGGAGCAGTTTGTTTAGTTTTAAACTAGTTTTGAAAGCAGATTTTTGGAGCAGTTCCCAATCGAATGATCTGCTTTCAAAACTAACTCAAATAAACTATTTTCAAAACCAGCTCATAAGGTTATCAACCTTACACAACCTGGCCTGGCGCGATGTATGACCAATTTAGTGGCTGTATATCATAGCTGGCTTATACAGCGTGTCCATATCGAGTGAGTGCGTTGCTAGTGGTCTTATTTTCCTTAAATAAATTATGATTTCGTTCGATAGACGATAAGCTCTTCTGCGGCTTTTGATGATGAGAGTAGCTATGCAAAATTCTAAAGAAAGTTCTGTAATCCTTCGTTATAATTGCATGCATAACAATATCTTAATAACATAAAAAAACGTAATTGTGTTTACATACATACAAGCAACCTACAACAGTACAATGAACTCTTATTTCTCAAATTCAAACAAACCTTCGCTAATGATTTTACTTTCTCCAAATGGCAGACACACAATACGTAGAAATGTCTTGTATAAGCTTCACTTCTCCTACCCATACACAAATGCAAACATGGTTATAAAATATATACCTGAATAAGGTGGAGTTCGAACTCTTATATCGGAGAAAGTTCGTTAATTTAAATTAGCTTTGTCGGCTTCTTTGCATTTACCAACAACTCGAGGACCGTTTCCATTTCCAAGAGGCGGAGACGGCAAAAACTGGAGTGACACTTTCGAAGTCGTATGCTTGTGATCCTAGCAGTGTACCACGAATTCTCTACCGTTCACTTTCGATTTTTAACAAGTTCGAACTCTTCTTTTTTTTTCCCCGTTGTAGATATCGTATGTAATACGTATTCGCTGCATTGCCCAGATGTTATTGGCTGCGATAGGTTTGGATTGACGCAACGCAGCGACGCAGTTTTCCGACTTTCGAAGTTGCATAATTGCGTTTGTATTGAGCGATTATTCTTCGTTTCATGATGTGTCTCTTGTTTAAGTTAATATTTGAGATGTCTGTCTTTATACTTCCCAATCCTTGACATAAATGTTTCTATTCAGGAGTTCCCAAATTTCTTCAATTAAATGCGCCTGGGGTCGGTTGGGGGGATTGTCCTCATTAGGTACATAATTTAGGTTATGTTCATTTAACCAGTTCTCAGTGATTCTAGCATAATGGCATGAAACCATGCTCTCCCAATGTAAGGTCTTGAAATTTTTGCTTGCTGCACTTCCTCCTTTTTCAATAATCTAAACCTTTTTCAGTCAAAATTCTACCAACAGTCCTAGGTGCAATTCCAAATCCACGGCCTAAAGTGCTCGTAGACGTATCAACTCTCTTCAGCAGATTGGATGGGTCTGTTTACTTCATGTGAGGTCAAAACTGGAGGTCGTCCACTTTTCGGTAAATTGATGCATGTCAACCCTTCTTCACATTCCTTAATTGTGCGGTAAATGGTTGACAGTCCAATATTCTGGTCTGGAAAAATGTTAACAATCTCGTGTTTAGTACTCTAAGTCCAATTAAATTATGTATATGTAGACTTTCGTATTTCAATCGTGTATGACATCTTGTAAAACTATTTCAGGCAAATCTAATATGTCACCATAGTAATTAAACAAACGAGCCTCTTTTCTAGCCCTGTGCTACTACATAGATTGGACCATTTTTGGTAATACATTCCTCGTCAAAACTTTTTCTCAAAATTTATGTTCCTTGCGTTAATTAGATAAATACTAGACGTACATACATATGTATGTACCTACATGGTTGTCATTATAATATCATTAAAATACAACGATGTTCTTTCTAAGGTTAAAAAACAACACAGATGTATTTCCTTGTACATTAATTTAAAACGCAAATAAAGATTACAAATTAATGTAAACACACGAAAAAGCACTTTAAGCATATAATAATTTTGCAATTATATTCAGTTTAGCGGCGGCGCAAAAATATTTTCTAGCTATAACTTTGTAACTGTGTAAATTGCGTTTGAGAAAAATACATAAATAAATTGAAATCAAACATCGCTAATAACTGTGTATGTACTTATTAAATGAAACTACTTGCGTATCATAAACATGTTTTTCGGATTTATGTATGTATATATAAAAAAAGAAACCGGTGAAATTGCTACTAATTGTGAGTCAACTTTTATAATTATTAAATGAGAAATATTACTTTTTGGCACGTTTAGGCACAAAAATTCTTCGCCGCCAAAGAAAATGGCGTCTAATTCTGAGGTAATCAATCTTTTTGCGGAGTTATGTAAGTATGGGAAGACCATTTTTTGCTGACGGATGGAGTGGTCATAATAATAATAGTAATGCTGTAGCATCCTTTAGCTGTTGTGGTGGCTTCGAAAATATTCCTTTGAACATTTAAAATAGATCAAAATCCTTAACGCAATTAATGATAAAGAAAATAGACAATTCAAAAAGCCATTAAGAGGATATGATCTGAAGAGTCTGCTATCACTTTTGACAAAAGAAAGATGTAGGGATTAGTGCCCATTGTGTTATTCAACTGCAGTATGAATTACAAGAATGAGAATCCATCAAAATGGTAGAAAAGACTTTAATTAAATCTTACACGAACTACCTACCGTTTTGGGCGTTATAGGCTAGGTAAGTCTGCGTTTGGTATTTAAATATTAGTATTCTTTGAGATGTAGTATGATCGTCCAAAGGAATAGGGCCAAATAACATACTCGGTTGAAATTTCACACTAAACATTTTTTTGTAAATATTGTTTCTTTCAATATTGCTTCTGTGTAATATTGGTAAAACTTTCCATACAAACGAATTACTAATTAACAAATCCTACTGTGGCTGTTACAATTTCTGCTGTACTAGCCTCAAGTAAATTTGGAAGTTCATCTTCATGTTTGGAGGTGATCATCATTTTGGATAATCAATTCTGAACCACCTCCAGAGTCGTCCAGTATTGGGTAACTCAGTTCTAATGATGGAAAACATTGTTCATGCGTTTAGTAGCAGATTTTCGATGTACCACTTTTGGGAACACACCAGAATTAGTTCTAAATAATCAAGCTCTTGAAAATATGTTTATGAATTAATCTTATATGGTGTATATATTTTTCAAACTGCCTAGACCCTTCCAGCAGATGTAGATCGAACTGCCTTTAGATTCCTCAAAAAGATCTTAATTTAAACCTCTTTAGTCGGTTTCCAGTGTTACTGCCATTGTTAGCCACTTCTAATGTCTTTTAGTAGCAGATTTGTGGTTCAGAAGAAAGATCTTGAAGAGGAAAGTTTTAGTCCAAATGGTCCTACACCTCCTTTGAGTTTTGGGCTTTAATAGTATGACCTTCGTGTCGTAATTTTTTTCATCCAAGATAGCATATTGCTAAGTTAAAAAGTTGCTCTCTTGCGTCAATCTTCATTTCTTTTTCCTCAAAAGGCTAAGACACACTTTAAGTTCATTCATCTATCTGAAAGTTTGGAGGTTCTCAAATCCTACTGCGGCGGTTACAATTGCTGCTGTGCTAGCTCCAAGTAAATTTGAAGTTCGTCTTCATGTTTGGAGGTGATCATCATTTTGGATAATTAATTCGGAACAACCTTCAAAGTTGTCAATTATTGGGTAACTCAGTTCTAATTATGGGATATATTGTTCAAGCGTTTAGTAGCAGATTTTGGGAACACACCAGAATTGGTTCTAAATCATCAAGGGAGTTTTTTGCAACGTTGTAGGAATTGCTGGCAAAAATTCTATGGCATGTATTTCTGATTTGGTCTTGAAAATATGTTATGAATGAACCCTGTATGGCTTTTTCCAAACTGCTTAGACCCTTCCAGCAGATGTAGATCCAACTGGCATTTGATTCCTCAAAACGATCTTAATTTAAATCCTAATGTCCTTAGCAGCAGATTTCTGGTTCAGAAGAAAAATCTTGAAGATTGTAGTGGATAGAAGTGATTTTGTGTGGTTTGGCCAAAAATCCGTTGTTGGTCTACTAATGTTCTTGTTTTGATTGTGATGGTTGGCTAGAACATTTCCTCAAGAATTTACTAAAATCCGATAAAATTAGACTCCCACCCCATGAAATCAAAATATGTAACAAACTATATCTCGATTTGGGCAAGCCTGTATAATAAACTGCGGACTGTTTGGAGGAATAGACCAGTGTCTGGTTCTAAATCATCAAGTTGATTTTTGCAACGTTGTAGGAATTGATAGCAAAAATTCTATGGGGCTGCCTTGGTAGTTGCATCTAGTTATTTCTGATCTGATCTTGAAAATATACTTAGGAATGAATCTTATATGGTGTATGATGATCAGAAATGCTTATACCTCAAATAAGTTACTAAGAGAGAAGTTACCATTGGTTTATTTAACTGCAGTATGAGTTACAAACATGAGGATCCATCAAAATGGTAGAAACGACTTTAATTAACGGTTTAGGCAATATTTGCAAAACTTTCAACCAACTTTTTTAGCAACCACTGCTATGCCTTCTGTTTTGTTGTTTTGTAGATTGTTGAGCATCCGTCCAGAATTGTAAAAATCCTCTTTCTTGGTCAAATGTCCCTCTTCTCCCTCCTCCACCTCCTTTAGATTGTTGAGCATCCATCTAAAATTGTAAAAATTGTTTTAGCCGGTTGTTGTCCTATCTATATTAGTATACAGCTTCAGCTTTCTATGATGCGCATTTCAGAATTTTGAAGAGGTTGTCAAGTTGTCCTAGGACTCTTCCATATTTGTCTCTATTGTTAGTTTTATAGAATTTGTTTTGATAATTATTTAGAAATTTTGGAGGGTGAGGTTGACCAACTTCATACACGTAAATTTTTTGAAAGAATTTGAAACAAATCTAGGAAAGAATTGTATCTAGTAGAAGAAGAAACGTTTCAAGCTAACTGGTGCAATCTCTTGATAGTTTGATTTTTAATAATTTTTGCGGACTTTTTACGACTATGGTGTAAAATCTGGTGCAACGATAACATAATTTTATCTTTGTTTTTTTTTTTATGGGGGCTGCATCTTAAAATTTGGCCAGAATCAGTTTGACCTGTCAGATTGATACAGTCAGTTTGAAATAATTTGAAACGAACTTTACCGCATATTGTGTCTTACAATAATCTCAAGAATATTATCAGCAACACGTGGTTTGATTATAACCATTACCTTGACATCGTTTTCGCCGATTCTTCTGTTTTCACCAATCTGTAACAGCTTTCTGCTATCGTGTAAAACATACAACAATTACAAACAACATACGCAGTTTATTATGGATTCGTATAAAAACAACATTCTTTGCAAAGTTAACATTTGACACAGATCCAAACGATAATAATAAATAATAATATTCATTCATGCGCGTTTCGTTATTCTTTATTATTGTTTCCATCTTTAATCTTCTCATTGTCACGGCTGTATTAATGATGATTTCAAGCTTTTAGGGTCAGCCAGCCTTATCCTACTTGCGTATCTACAGCGTTAGTAAAAAGTCCCGGAACGGTCGAATAACTTTGTTATTTGAAAATTATGATTTCTGAAATTTGGTATGGGGGTATAGTTAATATAAATGCATTTTATGCAATACAGTTTATATTTTTGTCACTTCCGGTTTAATCGGCAATACGTCCAACTTTTTTTTTAAACGGAACGCCCAGATTTTTTTAATACTTTTGAATGCAAAATAAAAAACTACGTTCAGGAAGTATTAAGATGTTTATTTTTATTCACAAGAAAACAGTTAAAAAATTAAAAAAGTGTCCTAATATAGAAAAATCAAGATACCTGTCTATTCAGGTTGCGATTACAATAATTGTTCAAAATGCTCTCCATTTACAATTTGACAAAAATGTAAACGGTCAGTAAAATTTCTTATTGAATTTTGTATTTGTTCTGGAGTGATGCGATTGGCTTCTTGAACTATTCTCTCTTCCAATTGTTCAAGATTATGGGGACGATTTTTGTACACTTGACATTTCAAGTGACCCCAAAAGAAAAAATCTAATGGCGAGAAATCTGGCGAACGTGCTGGCTATTCGATTGCTCCTCTACGTCCGATCCAATGTTCCGGAAAAATTTCATTCAAATAATGGCGGACATTATGGGCAAAATGGGGTATCTTGTTGAAACCAAAAATGTGCATTAGGGTGATGACCTATGTTTGCATTTGGAAAGAGGGCCGCAAGTGCTGGAACAACCTCATTTCGCAATAAATTTAAGTAGACGTTGCCAGTTAAATTTCCTCTTATAAAAAATGGTCCTATGATGTTGTTTCCAACAAGACCAGCCCAGACATTCACCGTGTGAGGACGCTGTGTATAGACTTCTTCAATCCAATGCGGATTTTCAATTGACCAGTAGCGACAATTATGTCTGTTCACAGTGCCGTTGAGACAAAACGTTGCCTCATCTGAAAAAATGATGTGATCTAAAACATTAGGCTGCTGCTCGATCAATTCCGTCATTGTTTCGCAAAAATGTAGTCTACGATCTGGATCATCTTCAGTTAACTCATGGACGGGATACATTTTATAGACTTTCATTCTTGCTGATTTAAGAATCTTATGAGCAGATTTTTGAGAGATCTCATGAACTTGATCTAATTCTGTTGTGGACACGTGATGATTTTCTTCCACTATAAGTAACACATTCAAACTAGTTTCTTCATCTGTTGCTGTTAATGGACGTCCCCTTCTAGATAAATCCTTCACCTGACGAAAGACGTCAAACTTTTGAATTGTTCGGCATACCGTACTTTTACTAATGTGACGATCCGGATAAACAGTATTAAACAAAATACGAACCTCTTCAAAAGAACGTTGACGATCACCGTACCCACGTATCATTAATATCTCAATTCGTTCTGATTCAGCAAGTTTTACTGCCATTTTCAAATGTGTCAATGTCTAAAATAAGTAAATTTATAGCGATGCAAAAGTTAAAACGCTTTTAAAATTGTCAAATGTGACGGCAAAAAGAATGCAAACACTAAACAACAACTTTTCTCAAAGGTACCTTGTTTTTTCTGTATTAGGACACTCTTTTAATTTTTTAACTGTTTTCTTGTGAATAAAAATAAACATCTTAATACTTCCTGAACGTAGTTTTTTATTTTGCATTCAAAAGTGTTAAAAAAATCTGGGCGTTCCGTTTAAAAAAAAAGTTGGACGTATTGCCGATTAAACCGGAAGTGAAAAAAATATAAACTGTATTGCATAAAATGCATTTATATTAACTATACCCCCATACCAAATTTCAGAAATCATAATTTTCAAATAACAAAGTTATTCGACCGTTCCAGGACTTTTTACTAACTCTGTATATTACTTATCAGGAAGTAGGTAACGAGCCTGTTGCGTTCCGAAACGAATAACTGTTCGCAATTATTTAATATATATTCTGGTACAACACAATTAAAACATTTCTTTTAAAATACTACACTCCAGGTCAAAATCGTAATAAATTTTATAAAATCGTTTACTTAAACCCCGTCTGCATGTGTAACAGAGTCGTAACAGTTACTACAATGTAACGGTGCAGCAATTTTCAAACTACAATTCCATAATCACGGCGGACACTTTTGCATAACGCTTCAAAGCTGTTGTTACAAAAATTGCTACAGTTATAAAAATGTACATGCATACATACATGTAACTTCTATGTAGAGCGTTTGGGATTAAAACTAGGTTGTAGAATCCGTCGTCTTGCCAAAGTGTGCATTACATTTTTGCTTTAAATAACTGTATTTTAGTATTATTAATAACCCGTATCTACAGCGGTTTTCTTTTTTTCTCTCTCTTTGTGAATCTGTTACATTTTGCGTAAATTGTTGCTGGTTATGTGAGTTGGCACCTCTATTTGCTTTGGCGAACATTTAAAGGTGAAATATTTAGTCTAAATTAGTATAGGAATAATTGAATGAAGCCTAGACAAGATCTCTTTATCTTAACAACGAAGAATCTTTACTCAGTAGGGTTCTAATGTACTAGGGAGGCCCCTGTTCCTTTTTTTTTTGGCCTGGGTTCCTAGCCACGAGAGCGTGAAGGGTAACGAGGCGGCAGACGATCTGGCCAGACACGGTTCGTCGAGGCAATTCATCGGGCCTGGCACCACCAAATCACAAATCAGAAAATCCATCAACGAATGGATACACAATAGGTCCATGGATTGGTGGCAAAGATCACCTGGGCAAAGACAGGCAAAGGAGTTCCTAAAAGAACAGAAGCCTGAATTCACTAGAGACCTACTAGATAAAGACAGGAAAACTGTCAAAATGTTAGTAGGCCTGTTGACAGGTCACTGTAGACTAAATAGGAATATGTACAACATAGGCCTAGCAGAAGATGCCATGTGCAGATTCTGCAAGGAGGAGGAAGAAACACCAGTCCAGGTACTGTGCCACTACAAAGGCCTGGCAAGGGCAAGGTTTCTAATTTCGGGCAAAGCGTATCCCACAGCACACAGCTACATACAGGAGGCGCTCTCAAGGACGTTAAGCCTTATAAAGAGGACAAAGTTAGAGGGCGCCTTCTAGAATTACTGGGGATCACAATAGAACGGGAAGGACGCGGTGAAAGAGGCCCATAATGCCACCCTTAATCTAATCTAATCTAAGTTAATTATCAAACCGCCCCCCTATGCTAATCATCCAAAGAAGCAAAACAGTTGGTTCCAAAGATACGAAGAGGTCATCATCTTTCATCCGTAATGGTCTGGTGGGGAGTGAGTTATGGAGTAGTGGCAAACGTTCATTTTTGTGGAAAAGGGGTTAAAACCTCAGCAGCCGTGTATCGAGAAAATGTTTTGGAATGCGATGTAAAATCATTAATCCATACATTGTTTAACAATGAAGATTCATCGTCAGCCCACAAAGCCTCCAAAGAACAACTCAAGAGTGACTGCAGAACAATGTACGAAATTTTATTTCTCTGGATGATTTGCCTTCCCTAATCTAATCCTTTAAGAACTGTTTTAACTGTTTTTTGGATGGGTGATCTTTACCGCCATTCATTGGACTTATGTATCCATTTGTTGATGGACTTCTTATTTTGCGATTTGTTGGTGCGCAAGGAAGGGCCTGCTCCCACGAATGACCTTGACAAACTGCTCAGATTGTCTGCCGTTTTGTTTTCCTACACAGCTTGGTGGTTGACGGCACAGATTAATGTTGATTTCCTCTGGAAACCCACCTCGTTTAGAGCACGTATTAGTACCAACATTACTAGACTGCTTGGCTGTTTAAGAAGATGTGTATGCTTCCACTGGGTAATGGTTTATCTGCTGGAAAGAGTTGTGGGAAGAAATTCGGTATCCCACATTATAATTCGGATTTTATTCGTTAGCTTTTTGATCTATAGCGTCTGGGTTTTCAATTAGTTAAGAGATTTCTTCAGAGGAACTGGTACGGTTAAAGACGTCGAAGAGAAAGCCAGCTACTTCCAAGTGTGCTAAATGTAGTGAGGTCACTATTCTACACAAACACTATTTTCTGATACTTCGCTAGTAGCTCTATTTAGTAGTGCCCAAGAAAGAACCAATAACCTTGACAAACTGGTCAGATTGTATGGCGTCTTGTTTTGCTACACCACCTGATGGCTGACAGCCCAGACCAATGTTAATTTCCTTTGGGAACCCACACCGTTTAGAGCACGATTTAGTACCAACATTAGTCCATCTTAAAGAGAACAATTCCAAATATTAGCTCCAGTTTGGAGAATCCAATAGAAAGAGCTCATTTTTATTATTCCAGTATGGATTTAAGTTTGATCATGTGGATAATATCCTCAAAATACGGAAATATGGTTGTGTATGGGTGTTCATGTATGATTTCCTGAGTCTTACATTAGTTCCACATAATAGTCGAATAAAATTTTAAACAATTCATGATTAACCGTTAGTGATGATTAAAATGAAAAATGGATTTGTTCTTCCTCACAAAATTTCTTTTTTATTTTTATCTCTAAATGTTTCGGCTATATGCCATCATCAGGAGACAATGTTGGAGCCCATTTTCACACTTTGACATTGTCACCTAATGATGGCATACAGGTGAAACAGGTAGAGATAAAAATAAAAAAGAAATTTTGTGAGGAAGAACACATCTATTTTTCATGCGAAAATTCTAAATCTTCAAGTTTTTTTTT
>SMLS01034458.1:0-16405 GCA_004785975.1 Popillia japonica | reverse complement strand
ATAACGATGTTTTGATTCATTATAAATGACGACAATTATATATATTGCATTTAAAATAATAAAAACCAATATAGCTAAAGTATAAATTGAGATATTACGTGAATGTTAGACGCCAAAAATCGTGAACTACGCATCACTATGTATAAAAAAGTATAGATCACCCACAATACAGCACCGCGAACCGGGTAGCTGCACACAATATCCTCGATTCGCATTTAATTTGAAACAGACTGTACATACAATTTCTATAAAATTGTATATTATAAAGGATTTCTTTAATTTTTAATTATTTTTAAACATTTAATGGACTTATTGAAAAATGTGGCAGTAATTTTTTCAAGAAAAGTATGTAAATACGACGATATATGTAGTATATCAATTTTTACAACCGATTGGTTCAATATCGAAACTTATTTCGGCTCTTCGTATGTCACTCTTTATAATCAGCGTTTACAGTTAGGTGCTAATTAATCTTGCCACGATTGAAATAGAGGAACATCTTGCGCTCGATATTTTCTTTCAAATAGCCGGAGGGCTGCGCGCCTCTTGCAGATTTAACAAAAATAGAATAAATATTGTGTACACATGACGTTTTTTAATTTTGTATTAATCAGAAACCGCCAGACAAGAATATCAATAAGTTTCTAAAATAATAACAGGTGGGTGTATGTTTACATTACCCTGATTTTGTAACATGTAGTTAGTGTTCTCTTTCAAGGTTGTATTACGATTAGCAGAACTATTTGTGTAACTATTTTACTTATAATAGTTTTACGTCGATTCTTAGCAAAAAAAACACCTTATTAAAGTCATTTTGATGGATACCTTCTATTACATACTCAATTAGGTATTAAAAATTACAGATATTAACAACAATAATTTAATAAATTAACTCCATCATCAGGAGAATCTGTAATGTTATCTTTAAGATCAGTCTCATTACGTGAGTTAGATTATCCTGAAGATAACCTTTAAAGGCCGAAGCATATGAAGAACTTAGAAGAAGAATAGTAAATTAATTTGTAAAAGCGAACAAATCCGAAATTCTACTATTAGATAATCGCTGTAAATAGCAAATAAATGTAACTTCGAAAGTATGCATAGAACTAATCTTGAGCTTTCACGGACTTTTTACTGATAACATAATAACTAGTTCTGAACTCAACTACCGTAAGAGAATCTAAGCGAGCCAGTCTGCATAAGAAATTAGTAGTAATTAATATTATATCTGATATGTATAATACATACACTTATTAGGAACAACTGGCTATTACACAATCGGGTATAAAATGAAGCGTGTCAGTCAATCAACATAATTTTAGTAACACGCTCCCTAGTTAGAAAAACATTTTCATATAAAAATGTGTCATCAAATGTAAGTAAGTGCATGTGGATTAACTAGAGTCACACCGATGGTAACTCAATCTGCAGTCTATCGCACTCTTGCAATTCGAAAGCTAGCTAGTTCTCTATCTCTTGTTTCGTTTAATTGGCAACTAGCTGTATATGTAAATATACCGTTAAACGAGAAAATGTCTGTACTATGCATCATCTCCCTAATTTTTTAATATTTTGGACTGATATATTTTTTAATGTATTTACAGAACTCAATAAGGCACAATCTATCTTTGAACAAATGCTTCGTAAAGGTTGCGCGTTCGAAAGATGAACCCGGAAAAGGTGGATTTTGGAAATTAGATTTGGAAAGGCTAGAAGAGTCTAGAAGATCAAAAAGGCGATCAAATCTGACAGTAAGAGCACCAAGAAATCGACATCCGCAACAAGTGCTTAAACCCATCCGAAAACCGAAAAGATATCGGCCATCATCCAATCCCGGTGAAAGAAAACATAATATATTATCCAATATATCCATTTGTGGTGAAACTGATATAGAAAACTGTGAAGCTTACGTAAAAGAGAAAGCTGAAAAAACCCGCAAAGAAACAAAATCCGAGAAAAGTAACGCCAGCACAAAAGAAGAAACCCAAAAACCGTTGGTACCAACTTCTATGCCTAATCAAAGTGTGTTGATTGAACCTGTAAATCAAATGATACCTGAAGATGAATTGACAGGTCTCCTATTGGCCTCTAATGGCTGGGATGAATGTCAGTTGGAATTGTTAGATTCACTGCTGGATTCCTTATAAAAAGGAAGGTAACAGTATGCCAAATGTATGTAGTTTAGAAGGTGGATATTTTATTTAAAAATATTAAACGAACGACAGTATATATGCTGCAGTAGTAGATATTTCTAATCATTAGAATTTTTTGGGACTATTATGAATTTCAAACATTTCTGTGATGATAGATACCACATTCAAAAGAATTTAATTACGCGATATAATTATTGCCCGAACTTTTGAACTAGTCGTTTAAATTGTAAACTTGACGTTTATATTAGGTTTATAACTGAATATTGAATCTATAAATTTAGTGGTACAAATCAAAACCTACATATGTAAATTTAGTTTGTAGGCACTCTTTCGTTTGCCCTTTGCGCAGTGTAACTGGAGTTATACCCTTATCGAAAACAGATAACGGAGAATCCTCCATTTAAAATAAAATTAATACGAATATGGAATGTTTTCACTGTTCCGATTCAAAGTTAACCGACACTTCTCGTTATTTTAATCGATTGTGTTAACGTTTGCGAACGGTGATGCGAATATCGGTTCGAATCTTCGAAGGCGTAATCACAACAATCAGACTGTTGAGCTACAGTCGTGTCTGCTCAAACTAGATTAGCAGTACTGTAGTGCCTTTATGCCACTTTTATAACTATCAGCATCAAGGCAAAATGCTGGTGTTACAACTTCCTCGTCTGTATTGAATTTTTTTTCGGCAAAGTTGTAAAATCAAAGAATAAAGTAATCTCAGCTAAATACCGATATCATGCTAGTTCACTGAACTTTTATACTGCCGTAATACCTCTATTGCTAAGATTGCCGTTTCCATTCTTATGCAGAGTAATAGGACCAAATTTCATCGACCGGCCAACGCAAAATATAGTTGCATATTGTCAAAAGCTTCAAATTATCGTTAACAAAATTCGATCTATTTGATCTACATATTTTCATTAAACATAATACTTCTCTCACAGAAACTTCACTTTCAAAACACAAACTCATAACCTTGGGTAACATGTTTTAGTGGTCCAGGTTTGTCTGCGGAACATGTTTAAAGCGAGTAATGCAACGGTAAGTAGACGCCCGATGTTTGTTCCATTTTCACCAAAATCGTGTTGATGGTGTTTCCTTGTAAGAATTAAAAAAAATCTTAGTTCTGGGCGTAGTATGGCAGTTGTACATTTTCTTGTTACAGTTTCATTTTGCCTTCATCGTTGTTGCTTACTTACTACCTAGCTTTCCAAACTAACTCCAAATAAAAGCTACTAGTAATAATATAATAAAATATTTTGCAGAGGCTGTCCAGAGTACTGCATAGTAGCCAGGTAATAACATTTACTGTTTGTCATCTGGTGAAGTCTTCTTTTCTATTCCACTTGGTACTACCATTGATGTACTACATACCACGTATTTGCTTAATAATATATATCTTCTCCAAAGGCACCACAATCCAAATGGAAGCCTGGCCTACATCAATCGCGACCTCTAACTCTGGCGGTCCATAGCCTCTCTTCTCTATAATCTGACACCTACCAGATTCCGTGCCTCTTCTCATACTGCATCCTCCCACCGTTTTCGTGGTCTGCCGTTTGGTCTTCTGCGCTGTAGTTTACTGTTGATTGCTCTTTTGGAAAGTCTCGTGTCCGGTATTCTCACCACATGGCCTGCCCATCTGCGCCTCTGAAACCTTATGAACTCTGAAATGCGTGTTTATCTGTATATTTGATAAAGTTCATGGTTGTATTTGATCCTCCATGTTCCATTACCGTTGATTGATCCATAGACTTTTCGAAGCAGTTTTCTTTGAAAGACTTCAAGTTTATTTTTTATTTTTGGAGTTCCTTTCAGAACGCAGGTTTCACGTCCATATCATAACATCGGCCTTAAAACTGTTTTGTATATTCTGATTTTAGTTTTTCTATGAATGGTTCTCGAGCGGAATTAATATATGCGATAACGAAAAATACGCTTTGTTAATATACATATATAGGCAATGAAAATTCTACCGACAAAGATTCATTTTACTTTTCCATTTCTACTTGTAATGCAGGTAGCACTTTCATCATCGTTTGTATCGAAAACGCTTAATTCTTGTGTTTTTCGATAATGATATTCCATGTAAAACTCCATATGCCATTCAATAATATTTGCACCGACTTTTCATGCCACGATATTGACATTTTAATCATTAAAACAAGTTAATTACCTTCAGAGATCTTTCTTAAGCCACGTTTAGATACTCCTATGCCTCCTAATTCTCCAGAAAACACTTGTCAACGTGTGAGTTAATCTTACAGCTACCGAGGATGTGATGAAAAGTGCAAGACCTGCGGTTTGATTGGGTTTCTATTTCCGGCTTAAGTTGTCGGTTTTGGTGATGATAGAGTTGTAGAAGATGCTCATTCATTCTAACTTTTTGTACAAACTTACTTTATATCAAAATATATAGATTAGATTCCCTCAGTCAACGATAAATGTTCCTGACTGCTCCATTTTTAAGAGGTAGGTACTAACCTGAGCATATCAAACGTAAAGAGGTAAAACCAAAACAGTATTTTGTAAATGTAGTAGAACAAAGTCCACCATAAGTTAATCTTCATAAGCGGCTTTTTACCGCTTATGGCGGAGAAACAAACAACCGACGTAGTGGACGTGCTCGATGGTCCTGTTAACATATAGCAACGTGGTGAATCTAAAAGGTTAACTAGTGAAGATTTTCTTCGCTGTCTAGATTCTGTAAGTTCGTTAATTCTCAATGTTAAATACAATGGTGTAAGTTCTTTGCTTTAAAAGGGGAAGATGGTTGCAATTTACATAGATGACACTGCAATCTGTGTAAATGGCAACCATAACATGTGGTACCCAATCATAAATATCAAAAATAGCATAGAGAGGAGATAGTTATGGCGGAAAATACAATTTCACCGATTGACAAATATTTATGTTATTAAAACAAACAAGAGATAAAATCTATAATTTTTATTAGAAATAAAAAAAATAATTAACACTATAAAAGCAATAAATAAATCATAAAGTGGAATTACAATTACATTGAATAGTACCAATTAACAAGAATCAAAATGCAGGGAAACGGCAAAGAGAGACAAATTAATTTAAAAGTAGCAGATGAGCAGCAATTACAGAAAACTGTAACGGTTCTTCATGAAGTAAAACAGCTATTACAGCGCCACCAAACATCTGTTATAGTATTAAAAGATCACGAGACAAGCTGGAACTACTCTTATGTTCCATGTGTGTAATCCGTTTAGCTTGAATGCGCTTATGTTGGCTCGAAGCCAATTATGTATATATAAAAATATAAACAAACCAGTTAATGTTAATCGTGTAGACGATTTATGTCAATTCTTTACATATGTACATTTAACTGTCTGTTGTAAAAATGTAAGTGAAACAAGTTGACGTAGAGTCCTATCAAAATATTTTCGATTAAAAAGAAGATACAGAATATTATTGTTTATTTCTGGATATTTTCTGAAATCATACTTATGCCGTATGCATTTCTCTATATATACTTTTTTATTTCATACAGTTTATACACCGCAGTAATTCCATGACCGGCAAAAAAAAACCATTTGGTGTTCTAGTGATTGACTAAAAATGGAGAGTTAAAAATAGTTTAGTTCTAAAAATGTTTTATTTACAAATTAAGTGAGACTATCTTGATTTCTTACCCTATGATATCCAACACCATCAGTAATAGTTATCTATAATACAATAAGCAGACACAGCATAAATTTCGGAAGTTTATTATCTAAATTGGAAAAATTTGTAGATTTCATATATATATATATATATATATATATATATATAATCAGGTCCTCATCTACCGTTAGGTGTTGAGGTATGTAGATTTCATATTAAATTTTATTATTCTAAAGGGCGATTCACACTGATGCAATTTCTTGCAATGCAAGTTCAACTTAAAGAAATCGCAAAGACGCTACGTTTGTTAAAATTGCAATTTCAATTCACATTGTATTTGCTGCGCATGCAATTCTAAACAGTTTTTGTGGTAGTGCCAATTTACATATAATAAAAATTAAAAATATGTTTTTCTACAACAGAAATAAAAATAAAATAATGACATAAATACCAGTGGTGTGTTGAATACCTAGTAGGTGGATTTAAAAGTCTAAGGTTATCCTACATTTTACTATTTTTATATATGATGGATAATTTGTGATGACATGTGTTCATTGTTATAGGTTGGTATCCCAAAATTTAGTATAAAGTCGCATGCATACACCCATAAAAATAGAACATGCTCTAATCAATGCAATTTCTTGTCACGCGATAAATTGTTGGAAACATTGCATAGTGTGAATGGCAATTGCATGCAATTACTGAAAAATTGCATAGGTGTGAATTGGCCTTAAGACACAAGTGTTTGAAAATGAAGTAAGATCTCCTGTCAGATCAAATTTTTATTTAATATTATGTGAATAGTAATAATAGACTCGTCTGCAGATATTTAGCAAAAATGTGAGAATCATTTCCTTTATTACATGTGCACAAGTTACGATTACCCTAGGGCTACAATTTTAGGGCGACCATAAATACACATTCCACGTCTATTTCACGACTGATAGTCGCCAAGAGCTCATGTGAAAAGTAACCGTTTTTAGGCGGCAAACTTGATAATTCTTCGGGCGCCTAGTTCAGGCAGACCAGAAACTGTGACTAGTGCTTTTTAAAACAGACGTTTTGAATTTCACGCCTCCGTGATAAATTGCTTTTTTACAAAACTCTAAATTGTCAAAAATTAGAATATCCGGAGGTATTCCATGCTTATTCCGATTGCGTCTACAATGGGAAATTGGATTTTTATGTTTTTTGTATTATATAAAAATGCAATACATATTATCTTTTTCTAGAGTGCTCTGGCTAATCGCGCGACGAAGCGAAACCAAATGTTTAATTTTGATAACACTGAAATTCTAGATATGAACAGTCAACATAAAAATAGGTTATTTTTAGAAATGCTCGATGTAAATATGTACATACATACAACGAAAAGAAAATATTAACATTTAATCTGACATCAACTAACTTAATGCTATACGTACATACATATGTTTTGCCTTAATTTTTTTAACCTTCTAGACTATTACATAGACTAGAGATCTCCAAAATATTTACGCTTCTCTCGTTGTTATTTTGTTTTCTATTTTGTAAATAGCTAAACGTGTTATATTTAACATACATTATACCATAATGAAAAATATGCGCGTTGGTCGGAACAGAGTGTCGCTATGGAGCAAGGGTCGGCAAGAAATTTAATGTGGGGTCAGTATACTACCTACTAAGGATACTCGAGGTTCAGAAAAAAAAGCTCATATTCCTTGTTAGTTTTTATTTAAAATGTTCACTCACAAAATGACATGAAATAAAATAAATAGGCATATTTGTTATTCAAAAATCAATGGGAGAAATTACATTTGCGGTCTTGAGCCAGTTTTTTAAAGTTAGGTTCACGCGGGGAGCAGCTTATGCGAAGAATGTCTTCAAGGTGGGCGGCTGTTAATCTTGAGCGATATTGGTTCGTCAAAAAATTTATTTTTGAAAATGAAGTTTCACACACATATGTGAAGCCAAACATACTAGTCAGGTAAATGGCTAATTTTTTACAATTTCCATATTTTTCTGGCACATGTTTACTCCAAAATTCTTCAGCGGGTACAGTTTTATGCGTTTGCAAAAAATGTCTTCCTGCAAGTTTATTATCTCTATTTGGAGTAAAGATTTTGAAAGGCGGAATAATTTTGCAGCCACATCAGTCCATTCTGCTGCTGGAGAAACTTCAAAAGGCGATTGTAAGAATAGCAACTACTTTTCTATCTCTGCGAAGTCTTTGAATCTTGCTGCTAATTCCTTCTTAAGATCTGGCATAAAATTTGAAAATACTGCAATGTCTATTTTTGAATTACTTTTATACTCAAGAATTGTTGGAAAGAGAATAAATTCTTTACTTGCAATGTCTTCTTCAAAGATATCAAGCTTGCTACGAAATGAAGACACACTTTGTATCAGATCACATATTAATTTCTCATCTCCCTGTAGCTCAGTATTGAGTGCATTTAAATGTTTCAGTATGTCGTTCAGACAAGCCACAGCTAGCATTTGCGTTTGTTTGCTAAGAACTCCAAAGGCTTCCTTGCTTCTTGTGTATTCAAATTGTCCAAGAAGGAAGTTACTTCTTCTTTTATTTGCCAGAAATGTTCAATCACTTGACCTTTACTTAGCCAACGAACATTGTTGTATCGCAGTAAGGCAGAATGCGCCGAATCACACTTACATAGAAACTCTTTGAATTATCTGTGCTGAAGAGCAGAATGAGATTTCATAAAATTAATCGACTTGGTCAAGCTGTCAATTACATTTTTCAGAGCGGCACTGAGTTTTCCACAAGGGTTGCTTGGTGAATTATGCATTGATAAGATAGTAGCCCGGCATTCTTATACTTAATTCTCTTTACTAGTCCCTTTTCTTTGCCGATCATCGCTGGGGCCCGATCAGTTGAAACAGACACCATTTTATCATAACTATTGTTTGATTTTGTGATGAAATCATCAAAAGGCTTGAATAAATCTTCTCCGCGAGTCTTGCCTGTAAACGGCAATATTGCTAGCAATTCTTCCCTAAATGTTTTACATTCAATATCCAAAAATCGCACGAAAATAGACATTTGCTCTTCATCAGCAATGTCACATGATTCATTCAGTGCTATGGTGTAGCAAGGCGCCTTCTGCAAAAGTTCAAGCAAACTACTTTTATTGTCAGCAGCCAAAATCTCGGTTCTTCTTGTATTGTTTCTTGCCGACAGTGGAATACCTTGAATTGCGTCAACAACATCCTTTTTTCCCTCAAAAAAAGCCGCGGCCACTTCCAACATACATTTTTTTACTATATCAGAGTCTGAAAATGGTTTCTTGTGTTTATTAAGCGTCCAACACACACGCAACGCTGCTTCTGCAGATTTTTCTTGATCGCTCATACAACGAACTAGTAACGCCGTGCTTTTTTTGTTGTAAGAAGCTAAATATGCCTAGAGTTTCTCTTGACAAGCTTCACTGCCTAGAGAAAAATTTTTCTGGAACTGCTGATGTGTTGTTTCGTAGTGTCGCTCTAAATTGGCACTCTTAACAAGAGCGATAGTTTTGCTGCATATGAGGCAAACTGAAATAACCCCAGGCATATCAGGCAGCGTAAAACAATATTGTAAAGTCCACTCAGCCAGAAACTTCCTATTTTCACTATCAACTTTCCGCTTTTTAGGTTCCCTATAGATGCAGAAGAACAAATTACCATGAGCTCTGTACGAGATAGCAATAACTACTGACCAAGCGCGATAAATGTTGTCTATTTAATCTAGATTTGTTTGTTTATAAAATGTCACGAGCACAAAAATTGTGTTAATATGAATATGCCTGCTTAAAAGAGGCTTCAGCGGTTGACATTAAATTCTTATGTTGCCTTCGGTTGTAATATATATGTACTTTCAAAAAATTTTAGGCGGTCCAGTTTTTGATCTTCCGCGGTCCGGACCTGGACCGCGGTCCGCCAGTTGCCGACCGCTGACTATAACGTCGTAAGCGTGGTTGCATTACGCTGACTGAGCATTTCATCAATCGTAATGTAAACACGAACAGGTATAGTACATCTGTTGTTAAAGCAAATATAAACTTTACGTAGGTATGCTAAGCTTTAGAATCAGCTGATGTATATTTTAGAATTGTAAACTTTCTATAGAAACATTGCGACCTTTTCAATGTATAGATATGTGGGTATGTATATATTTTGTGCCTTTTATCACTCATTAAAAGATTACGAATACTTGAATTCTCGTGATCAACAAAAAATAAAACGAAAGATCGCATAATAATACTATTTTTCACGTAAATCTAAAAGTATACCGAAATATTTTGGTCAATAAGTATTATGTTTACTTTCTCGAATGTTGACGGAATATCGAGTTGTTTTCATTCACTGTTATTTTAACAATTATTCCAACAATATTTATATTGTGTTATTAAATATTATTTTTAAACATTATCAAATATAATAGTTATATAATAGTTGAAACTTCTTCCTTTTCTTTTGTCATTATATCGACTTTATGTTTTTATGACTATGACAATTTTGACTGAATTTGCTTCTACTAATTTGATTAATCTAAATAAGTAAATGTATATCGTATGCCATATAACTATAACATATATCAACAACAAGAGGAATGATAAACAGAAAAATAGTATTAAAAACAGTGTTTCCATTTTCTAGTGCTTTCGCTTTCGACTGTTTAATCAATCCTAATTTCATGCATGTTAGACAATGAAATTAGAATACACTGACAATTTGGTTGTGAAATTTGGTTAGTCATATTGCTGCATTCCTTCGCTATACCAAAAAAAAACAAGATTTGTTAAACCCTCATTACAGAGCCAATGCAATCGAAGATTTCAATCTGCCATTATAAAACAAAACGGCTTTGTGGTTTGTTTTAGACGAGCCACTGAATTTGACATAACTTCTAATACAATATGTCCAAGGTGTCCCGCCTAGCACGCCTTAGAAGATGACCGGTTTCCTATTCAAATTAGACAAATTTAGGTGGAAGAGCCTGTAAATCTTTAGTGCATTGTGTTTGCCAGTTAGACAAAGTATCATATCTGTATAACGTTGTATATGGTCATCATGCTTCTAACATTTTCGACTAAGCTTTCGACCACAAAGCAAACTATGTGAAAGTATATAGACAGACTACTCTATTTTAAAAACCGGTCTGTACTATCGATACTGAACATAAATTTAGTTCGCATATTTTTTTGATATTTCTAATAGGAAAGCAATAATGTCTGGAGACACGTTAGATGGGACTCCCTGTATATCTGTTACCATGTTTGCCTTGATTTTTAATCTTGAAATAAAAGCTTCTTTTGAGATTTTATAACACATCCATACATGAAACAAAAAATTGCCCGGAAAATTGGCTCGTAATATTTTTTTAATTTTAAGTTTTATTATTTTGAAAATCTTATGTGATATGCTGTGTTTAAATACATTTCTATGTTTGAAAAAATGTTAAAATACAAAAATTTGAGATTGTTAAGTCGGTTATAAAAATTGTGTTGACTAGTTGTAAACGCTCAGATAAACATTTTGGCGTTTTCGTAGTATTTTTTCTGAACTTTCCAACTACTATTTTCGGTATCTATTTTCGCAACTTTTTTTAGATATTGTCAATAACTCCAGAATCCTTTGAAGTGCATTTCGAACTCTAATAAAAAAGTATGTTTTCAAAAATGAAAAGCCAAGTTTACAGGTACACACACCAAGCAAAATAGTAATGTGCTTAATGAATTGTATATTAAATATGAAAATAATATTTAAAATGTTTCCAGTTTTAAACTCTACGCAATATTTACAATAAAAACGTTGGAACTGCTTAATGATAACGATAAGTTAAATTTAATCCTTATCACAAAAATAGCAATATCGTTGAGCATATTATTGAGTTGCTTATAAATTATTCAAAAATACATATATAAAAATCTCCCACCACTAATTTCGTTAAAATAATCGTTTCCGGATATGTTTAGAACAGTTGATGTATTCGTACATTTATGTTAACTTTATTTTCTAAACTTAAATGTATCTTATGTTAATAAACAGATACTTTTGATTGGGTAATATCTACTACGAAAGCAGTAACATACATATATCTAAGGTTAAATACAATATGTATAAAATATACATTCAATAATTATTCAGTGTGCCCATAAGGCTAAATAAATCATACTAGTATTTCTTCGCAATATATTTTTTGTCATGATGGTAGAACAAATAGTAACAATTGAGAATTTCTACTGAATTATTGTATTTAAATATCTGTCTGTATTGTCTGTATTTTTTAATTGAATGAAATACATGCGAAGATATATTAATTTAGTTACTTAAAAAAACAGAACAAACACACTATTTTGTGCATTTGTGTGACACACTGTGTGCATTTTTAATCGTTGTTAAAATCGTCGAATGCAGATAAATTTTTGCAACCACATAAATTATTTGAGAGATGTAATGTGGCAATTAATCCTGTTCAGGAAATGTCTAATCAATATTCGAATAGAAAATTATTTATAAATATTGTCTGTATTCGATGATACAGAAAATTGATAGATAAGCAATTCTTCCGTCCAAATAATCTGAGATATGTATGTCTCAATGTGAATACAAAATTAAATGGTATTTTCAATTGTTGGTCTATATTATACATTTAAGACATGTATTTTTAACATTGTTTAGTATATAAGGTTTGAAATTGAATCCGTCCTAAAAAAATACTAATAGACATATTTTTAGTATTTCAATAAAATGCGATCCTACCTAATTGTTAACATAAAAGTCAAAAAGTTGTAATTGGCTAACTCCATATCTCTTTATTGACTTTAACTCGTGTGAGTATTATTGCAATTACGTATCATGTATCATTATAATTATACATGTGTGTAATGATACGTTGTACATACATCGTAAGATTCTAGTCATGCGCAAAACATTATATCTTTACATAAGAAACTGTTAATTAATGAATTTGCTCAAAATGTGTTACAAAAATATCAGAACACGTTCAAACACTTACTTATAACAAAAGTGTAATACTAGCAATATCAATTGTATTCTGGTTTTTAAAGGTAATAAATAGAAGTGAGCGCTTTAGATATTTTAGTTTTGTTTTATTGGACAAATAATTCATTCTTAATAGATGATTTACCGAGGAAATGCACCCGTAGGTATGTGGATATACTCTTATTTTAAGGATGTGAACTATAAGAACAGAATATAACTACAAGAGATTTATAAAAGACTAGCAAGAATGTATAAAGTTTAACGGTTTGCTACCTGACCCTTCAAAAAATATAATATACCGTTCGTTTAGCAGCTGTTGGGCATTTGGGTTCTTTTCATATGCTTGGTTTTGGAATAACACAAAAGGGATCGCAGGGAAAGGGAAACTTTCGAACTGTATTTACCTGCTAGGCTATGTATCTCATAAAATTCGCCCTCATACAGCTCAACGCTATTTCTAGTTTTAAAGAAACTACAGATTTAGCAAATATAGACTCATCATGGACGAAAATATTTGTACGTGTTACTTTCATCTACAGTTTTGCTTCAAATTGTAATTAAATAATCAAACAATTTCTTCATAAACAGAATGTGATGTTACACAAGTTATAAACACTACTGTGGTAATATTTAAAACAAAATTTTTATTGGTTCGAATCTCGGGGTTACACAGTATACAATTGTATCTTAATTTACATGTTACGACGAGTAATATACTAAGACTAAATTACAATAATAATTACAGAGTTTATACAAGGTGTAACAAAATAAGTGTAAAACATTTCAGGGGGTGATTCCTCATCGAAAAAGAGATAGGGTCTTTCATATAAAGAAACTTCATTGGAGCATCCCTTGTTAAGATACATCCCCTTAAAGAGGGTATATAAAATTTGTTTTACAATTTTTCTCACAAACACTAAAAATGTAATTTATTTCCAATGTAACTTTTTGTCTTATTATTTGTTTACCATTTAAAAATTTATTTCCAATAGCTTGTTTCATTCTGAACAAAAAATGTCTCTTGAATTTTTTGCCCAAAATTAATCAGTTCGCAGCAAAAATTATTTTACGAACAACTACAGAGATACATCGTCATAAATGCGAACTGGATTAGTATTGTTATTTTGTAGTTACTACCTGCATCAAAATATGATTAAAGATGAATAAACAAAACTAATTTATTAATAACAAAACATAAAACATGTAGAAATCATAGTAAATGTTCAATATGTCCACCTTCAGTCATTACACATGCGTCTAGACGTCGGCGCATTGAGCCACGTATTCGCTGAAATATTCCTGGATTCTCTCTAATTACCCTGCACGCATCGATGATGCGGTTTCTTAAGTCCTCTACATCGCCAATAGGAGTAGGATAAACCAAAGTCTGTAAACGGCTCCAAGTAGAGAAATCGAGAGGATTAAGATCCGGGGATCGAGCGGGCCAATTCTGTGGTCCTCCTCGACCTATCCAATGATTTGGATATGTTTGAGTTAAATGCTGACGTACTGCTTGACTAAAATGGGCGGGAGCCCCATCATGCATAAAAAACATATCCTTTCTAACGCCCAAAGGAACTTCCTCCAGCAGTACTAGATGCACTTCTCTTAAAAATTGGTGTATGCCTCACCATTTAATTGAGGAGGTAGAAAATGAGGACCAATTAAATAATCCCCAATAACTCCGAGCCACACGTTAAGAGAAAAGTGTTCTTGATGGTTAGCTTATACAATAGCGTGAGGGTTTTCATCAGCCCATATGTGGTTATTATGAAAATTAATCATCTTCTCCCGAGAAAAAGTACATTCATCTGTGAATTCGATCGTCTTCAGAAAGTCAGGATTTCTTCTAATCATTTCCAGCATCCAGTTGGAAAATTCAAGACAGTTCGGAAAATCTCGCGGTAACAATGCCTGTAGTCGTTGCAGATGGTAAGGGTATAAGAGTTGTTCCTTTAAAATTCGAAATACCGTCATATGATCAACATTTAACCCGAAAGCAATCTTTCTAGTACTGCTAGTAGGTTGTTCTTCAACCAAATTAAGTACTGCTTCTTCAAGATGTGTTGTTCTGACTTCTCGATGGCCACCACAATCCGGCGTTCTTTTGTTGAATGAACCATATTCTCGAAAATGTTGATGAAGTCGGGCAAATATTCTATGCGAAGGAAGCTGCCGTTGAGGATACATTTCAGCATATCTTCTAGAAGCTTCTAAGCCATTCTCCTGCGACAGACCGTAAACGTAATGCATATCAGCCATTTCCTCATTTGTGTATGCCATTTTCATAACAAGTGAATTATTAAACCACAGATTAAACTAACAAATTAAGAACAAAACAACGACACACAATTATTAATTCAATTTCAAAAATTTACAAACTGACAGCGTGATACCAATTTAATTGTCACTATCACTAATAGCGGCCTACTAAATAAATTAGTTTTACATTTTCGTTTTATGACGATGTATCTCTGTAGTTGTTCGTAAAATAATTTTTTGCTGCGACCTAATTAATTTTGGGCAAAAAAATCAATAGACATTTTTTGTTTAGAATGAAACAAGCTATTGGAAATAAATTTTTAAATGGTAAACAAATAATAAGACAAAAAGTTACATTGGAAATAAATTTTAGGGGTTGCCTTTTCCACCCCTTACAACCATGGGGTAAACCAAATAAATTGCATTTTTAGTGTTGGTGAGAAAAATTGTAAAACAAATTTTATGTACCCCCTTTAAGAGGATGTATCTTAACAAGGGATGCTCCATATGCTTTATATGAAAGACCATATCTCTTTTTCGATGAGGAATCACCCTCTGAAATGTTTTACACTTATTTGGTTACACCCTGTATAATATTAAAAATGTTGATGCAGTCCCTTTATCAGTGATCCGGATGCGTAGACGGCTCGCGCTGACTTAAGACTCCGATTGTTCTAGACGATCTAACTTGTTTTCAAAAGAACTGCTTCGCACATCTACACAAGGTTCCCGAAGTTTAGTTTATATTCCCTTAATAAGCGTTTTTGCGTTCGTTGTTTATCGGTATAGATAGCTACACTTTTGAATTTGTTCGAGTTTTTATTCCTATTTCTTGTAAACAATTTAATACAGCGTTTGATTTCATTTTTTCATTAGTATCATTTCATAAAAAAGACATTCAGCAACGTTGTAAGGCAATGTGTGTAATTTTTAATTCCCGTTTGTCAATATTGATTAGTTGCATTGCATGTACTTACCTGCTATTGCGGTAGTATGCAACTACAGTATTGCCAAATGTACCGCATTATCTTCAAATGGATAATACAGATAAATTCGGGGAACTCCAAAGACCACAACTTTTAAATTAATTCCTGGTATATGCTTGGACAATGCGTGGATCGTTATTATCGATCAAATACCAAATCACTAAGAAATGTTACAAACTCACGTTAAATGACACCCTTCAAGAAAAAATACCAACAATTCATGCCTAGAACTAACCCGAATCGCTAACACATGTTAGGGACGATGGACCTTACCGCGGGTTTTAAGCAATTTAATTTTTTAATTTAATTTTTCTTGATATGGTGTCCGTTCCTAATAAGATGTTGTGCTACTGCGAAAGATTAAACTCTTCCAAATCGAAA
>SMLS01034437.1:0-24135 GCA_004785975.1 Popillia japonica | reverse complement strand
AGTTTTGAATCTATTTTTGACCAAATTATCAGCAAACAGGTCCAAAATAAGTCAAGACCAAGTTTCCAGCAAGTTAGAACTAGGTAATTTATTTCTAATATCATGTGTAATATGTATAGTGAGATTGTTTACCTATTTTTCTTATGCCCTATTCATTTATTAAAAATCGCCTTAAAATTGTGTTTGTCGTCTGACTGGTGAGCTATCCAGCAAGTCTGCACACCTCAGCGTTGTAGAATTGTGTGGATTATCAAACTGGTTTAGGCTTCTAAATTAGGCATTTGTAGTAGCAAATCAGAAAGTATAAATCTATTGCAATGATTTGCTGAATTGGAACTAACCTATCCGTGGACCCAAAACGTCGCAGTTACAAAAATTTTCTCACAATTTCCTCCAATCATTTTGACGTTTAATGATTTTTATGTTATTTGATAACCATAACCAAACAAAAAATGAGGAAGACATTTTTTCGATTAGTCACTATAGGATTCTCGCTCGGTTTTAAATGTCAAATGTATATGTCAAAACTTGACAGATTGCAATTGTACGAGATTGTTTGTATATGATTCTATCCTGAAAACTTGCCAAGATGTCAAAATCATGCGAGAAAACATGGCCGACCACTCCCAACACAGCCGTTAAATTGGCGTTAGTTCTGATCGTGCCCAATAGAGGGAATAGGATCAGAATTAGTCTAGGAAACGAATTTTGTCAGTCTTGTTGTATAAATACGAATGTATTTGTACCTATGAATCTCTAAATAATACTGCCGCAAAAAATTACTGCAAGAGCAAAACAACAACAAGAATATTCTAACAAAAATAAATATTTTTTGTAAATTTTGCCCCAAACATTAGAACTTATTTCTAGTAAATGATTACTTTTCTAGCCAAAAATAGACAGTTTGAAAAGCAAAAGCTAAGAATTACTTAATCTCAGCAGGATAAAATACGCCCAAATTTTAAATAGTTGAGGTAAAGGCTATATTTTATAGTAAACTGATATCTATAATATCGATCTTTTATCCATTCAATTGAAGTTGATTACCCTAATTGCTTCGATCAGTTTTTTCAGAGGGTTCCGACGAACACAATTTATGAATATTTCTGTTCTGTCGTATGTAAGTTTTGTATTGTACAGATTACCACGTCACTCATGTAAATAAATAAGAGTTTGTCTGTCAAATTTTAAAGTATGTAATATGAATAAATAGTTTGAAGAGTTTGTAAACAAAAATAACGAAAATAACAGAAATGCAAAATTTGCTCACCACAGATTGGAATGAGCGGCTATAAGGTAATACTATTATGAGGGTTTTTGGGTGTTGACCGTGTCATGGTTTGTAAAATATAAACAGTACAAAAGAATGCACAAGATATACAATAAAAAACTCGACGTTTCACCACTAATGTAAGTGTCTGCAGTGTGCCAGAAGGCCAAGTTAACACAATGTGTAAACCACGCTAGAGGCAAAAACCTTCTGACTTCAGAAGGACAAATACAACCTGGAAATTAATGTAATAATTAGTATAACAATTAGTTTTATTACGCGAAATAAGAACACGAGAAGTTAAGACGTTTAGACAAAATGTACAGTTATAATTACGGTAGAATTATCTAGAAGATTTTCATGAATTAGGTCCTGTAATTTATTATCATTCTTTATAATTTATGGCACGTGAAACACTTACCATTTTCAACGTAAATTGAAAAAAAATTGTTAGGTATTTGAAGTACCAGCTGTGCATAGTGTTCTTTGCTGTTACTAAGTTTCTTGTAAAGTAAAATGTTCTTACATTGTTAATATCTTATAAATGTACTAAATTTAGTTGTTCTTTCGACAGAACTGCAACATAATGCTACACAACGTACAACAAAGCTCCGTCAATATTTCAATTAGAAAACACTCACTATATTACATAGCGGCGAATATATCTATTCTAAGTTTTTGTATGCCTGTCTAATGCCAGGGAAATGACTTCTTTTCCATTACTAATTAAAAATCTGGAATGTGAATTACCAACATTGCACTTTGCTTGGTCAATTTAAAAGTCGTTATATTTAAATAATCAAATACCTCATTTCTTATCATCTACAACGATAACTACAGCAATAACAATAAAAAACACTTATTAGTTACTTTTATTAGGTAACATTTTACTACCTATTGTTAAATTTCGTAGAATAACCGCAAATAGAGCATCTCCTTCCATACGACTAACCTCACTTGTGATAATATCAGGGAACCGTATGTAATTTTGAGATAAATCACGAGAAGTAATTTTGTCTCTTTATACTGTCAGCTACATATTTGGCTAGTGAGTGTGATCCAATAAATTTGTTAATAGCGAATTTGATGTTTCGTAGACAGTATCCAAAACATCAAAGCTAATTTCAAGATTACTGCCTCAGCTTGGGTGTATCGCTTGTAGTGTGTATAATCGCTTCAATGAATACCTATTTAGATCTATAGTAACAGCAATATACATATTTACCAAAACAGAACATTCTCACATGAAAACACCACTTCTTCTCGGTGGTTCTATTACTCATCACGCTATTTATACAAGATCAATGAAACGGAATTACTTCTGAAGATTTGTGAGAATTCTTCATGTTCTTTATCTTAAAAACAACAGGACAGATTGTGAATACTTATATAGAGTATTTCATATAAATGCATAATAAATTAATAAAGTACTTGATATCTATTGCATATGTATGTAGATACTACCTTGGAATTAAATGAAATCAGGTGAAAGTCGGATGGCTAGATTAACCTTTCCACCGTTTACAAGAAAAGAGAGCATATATAGATTTCCTTCGTTTTGTTTATTGTTGTTTTCTTTTTATATTTTCAGTTAATCATCATGATATTATAAGGAATTAGTACGTCTATAGTGAAATAAGTTTAAACCCAGTATTTTCGTGTTTACAAGACTGAATATGAAGAACTTTAAATCTACCGGAAGACATTTAATTGTGATTTTATGTCTAGCGCATACAATTCAATTAGCAGGTAATATATGCTTTTATATTTCTAATTTAGTAAATCTAAGGTCTTTCCTGATTATTTAGGTATCATCGTATTCCAAATGTGAAACCTAATTTAAATGTATGTCGTTGGTGATGTTACTTAATCGAATAATGTTCTTATACGTTTTATGAATATATTATAAGCAAATCCAAAATTACAAACACACCTACTAATTATTTTAAAAAGTACTTTTGTTATAATGCCATAAATACAATCTATTAAACAAAAATTAAGTTAAATCTATTTCATAAAGATACACTTCTAAAGATACACAATTGTTTTCATTATATGTATATATAATATTATTTAACTCATGAACTTTAGTTGGGACTTTTTTTAGAATCTTGTCGAAATTACATTCTCTGTCTTACCAAAATTTTTATATAACTACAGAAGAAAGCTTTATATAAGCTTAAATTGTGTTTTAGGCTGTATCAAGTGAGCGGTTTAACCACCGTGAACAGTTCAGTATGAAGTTTGACCAGTGCTGTGACCGATCAGCTGATTGGTAATAGTGGTCACATTTGAAATGTGCCCGAAGCGGTCAGAACGCGGTCAGTCAACGAATCGAACAAACACATCAAATTCATAAATACTACTGTCATCATCAGACGAAACTACCGCTTCAACTACTGTCAGAAATTCTTTGTTAACTGACATTTTGCATTAATGAATAGAAAAAGCACAAAACAAATCCAAATTACAATTATACATATTATGGTTGTAGCGATTATAGGTTATGTTTGATATTAGCCGTTCCTCAATCATCATATATTATACACTACGTTCAATGAGTAGTTAGGAACGTTTATAAAACTTTAGCAGTCAGGTTGTTGACTTGACACAGCCTAAGTCTCTCTAGTATAAATAACTTTTCCCATTAGCTAGATATTATCACCTCTACACAGCAAAACATACGGTTCTGTATCTACTGAATGCAACCGTTGTCATCTAATTTTATTCCACTCATAAAAATGTAGATGGCTTACATCATTACTTACTACATATAAGCTTACTCAACTTGTTAGTAAAAGTTAATAATAGGTTATAGACGAGTACTTTATGAATATTTTCTTCTAAAGAAGTTACAAACTATAATCTATTTAGAACCTAAAGTTTAAGACGCCTCCTGAAGCCAAAACGGATTAACATTTATTAAATAATAGCGATCAAATGACAAACATAGTATGGATCAACGTTAAAGTTGATTATAAAAAAAATCTTCAATCTACTATGAAGTATCTTCTCGAAAATGTTCCCCAACAATTCACTAAAACTAAATACGTACATATTTTGGCAACTAGATTGCCATCTTCAGTAGTAGAACTACACCAAACTTACTTAACTACACATTAGTATTTATACATCTCAATTTTACGCTTCATGCCCAATGAATAAGTCAACCGAAACGAATAACTATTTCGTGAATAATCTGTATATGTCTGCCCTTGGTATTGGTCCTAAATCATCAGTTTAATAATTGATGTTTATTTTTGTGAATGTATGTAGATATGTACATACATACATACATAGGTATATGGTTATGTTATGTCTTGTAGTCAACATATTTGAGCGGCACTAGATTTTTCGGGTCTTTCATATCTCAAATGTGCCATATGTTCTTTGAATAGGATGCTAATAGATCGTTTGGTCTGCCCAATATACTTTTCACCACAGTCGTTACAGTTAATTTCAAAAAATTCCAGAGCTTTGCTCAATCATTACTTTGTCTTTGGGATTTCCTAAAAGGTTTTTGAGTGTATTACAAGATTACAAGCAGGCATAATTTTTAGTTTTGAAAATCTTGGATGCAGCGTAGAAAGAAGCTTCATAAATTTCTTTAATAGGTCTAAAGATTGTAAATTTGTGTAATTATTGATGCGTTTCTTCTATCTGATTTTGTTAAGTTTTTGGTAAATTATCCTAGAAGAATTGTACTTGTCTTGAACCTATGTTTGGTCAAAGAAAATATCAAACCAAATATTAAAAGCTGATATTTTGTGTTGAAAGCTGTGACTAGAGTCAGACATGATATAGAGGCTTATGCTGATTTCTTTTCTGTATGCGTTTATCTCTATCCTAATGTCATTTCTAAGAACTAAATTTCTAAGCACGGTATACTACTCATAACTACTTTTTCTTGAGTAAATTTTATACTTAGGGACTTACTGTTAAGTTCGCTTGAAAGTGCACTTTTGTGTATCAAAAATGGTGAAAATACAATCAACATATCTAATCCAGATCCTCGGGAAATACGTCTTAAATAAGAAATCAATGAATATACTCATGTTTCTTATATTAGATTATTTTATCGGCTTAAGGTAGTCAGTATATTGCAACGTAAGTAGGTACCACATCCACCGGAAATTATTGTTAGAAAATTCTGATTCCGAAATCATTGTTTGGAATGCATTATTTAAGTTATTTTCTCATTAGAAAGCAGAAATTAACTTGCGGACTTGTACAATGTTGCTACATCATCGGAAGTTTGAGGAACCACACGTTACTTTACAATTTTTAGGTTTAATAACATGTTAAATATGATCAAGTACAACTATTATCCTATCCGTGAAATATATCATACGCTTACTAAGTATAAAGCGAATATCACCATAATCGTCGACTGAAAAATAGAACATTGGGAAATAGCTGTGCATTTACATTTAATCTACTCTGTATGCGTTATCATATACACATCACATACGTTTATCGCGACAACAGTGTCGGAAATTTATACTAATGTAAGCTTGGTATTTATTTTCAAGAACATTTATTCATGTAATATATCTTCCTTTTCAGGTGAGTACCCTCCAGTGTCAAAACGTATCTAGAAAGGAAAGTGGTATCGGTAAGTCTGAAAGGTCATTACGAAATTAATAGCTATGTATTACGGCACCTTGGTAGCGCGTTATACTCAGAATACAGATGCAGCAGTGATATTTTCACGCTGACATTTCAATTGGAAGTTAACTCGATAAGAATATATAATACTAAGAAAATTTAATGTTAGACAAAGTGATACAGTAAATGTAGGTACTTAATGTTGTGCCATTAGATACAACAGTACGTTCGCTACAGGTTTAGGTTTGTTCATTGCTCAAAATTTTAGGAAGAATACGTGTCCCATTTTATATTTAAAAAAATAAGGAGCAAATACCTCTCAATACATTAGTTAACATACCATATACAATAATATACATATATGTATACAGGGTGTCCACGTACCGCGAAATACAAAGCATGCTTTTAAGCATGCTTTTAAGCATAGCTACAACGATTTAGAAACAAAAACATATAATACACCTTGGGTCTATCTGTAAGCGTAAACGAGAAAAAAAATTATTTCTCATGTCACAAACTTCGACGCATACTGTACACCGGCAGCTGATTAGTGCAAGATTTACAACGATTACAGGCGTGTGTTCTTGAAAATGGGCAACACATCGAGCCTTTCCTGTAATACATTTTCTCCTGTCTCTCAAAAAAGTCCTTTTTAGGACCACCAATTTATCACAAATAAAAGAAAAGAACTCAATTTTGTAGTAGCCTTTACGAAAGAGCTTAAAGCGCCATAACATAATTGCAGTAATTACATTGATTTCATTCAATGCGACTTTTCCTCAACTTAAATTTTCATTTACCGATCGGAGGCTGCTATTAAATACGCCCTTTTCAGTCTAACTTCAACATAACATCGATTTTATTGTCATAACATTATTAAAAAACCGCAAAGGTACCTTTATTTTAAAACATATGGCCATTGACTTCGTACGATACAAGTTCAAGGTCGTATAAACAGATGATGCTTGGCATGCATCTGCGCTTCTGACTGCATACGGGTACAGTATGGTGAAAGACAAATGACACCACGCTTCAATTGCAAAGTATGAAATAATTCGTTTTCATGGTTGTTTTTAGTTATTTTCAACCCTCAATTTTTGATATGGTTTTTTGGTTATTTAAGAAGCAATATGGATGAGTTGTCTTATACAGTTTGACCAAATAAGGAGTTTAGAAATAATTTTTTTTCTCGTTTACGCTTACAGATAGACCCAAGGTGTATTATATGTTTTTGTTTCTAAATCGTTGTAGCTATCATCCCTTAAAAGGATGCTTTGTATATCGCGGACACCCTGTATACAGTGGACGGACACCAATGGGATCAACTGAAAATGTCCGTTCAACATAAAAGAAATACAACAAAAATCGTGTTTTTAACGAAAAGTGAATATATTAGAGACACTGGGGCATTTTAAACGTATATGTAATATTAATGTTTTTAAAATAAACAAAAAGCTTAAAAAAGGTTTTTTTTTCTTTAGATAGATACAAAGTATATGTATAATGTATACATACATAATACAAAACAATGAAATGAATAGTCATTTTAAGGACGCAAAAATTCATATACTGTAGTTTGTCTCATCTTTCTTTTTAAAATGGCGTCTTGAAATCGAAGTTCTAATTTAGGAAGAAGCTGCAAAGACTCTGTATCTTCGTGATTTTCGACAAAACTTTTGAGCTGCTTGGTCAGGGTCTGTAGTTTTGCCATAATTTGGGATAGCTTCTGTTGGTACTGGAACCTCATCGACATCAGAATCTTCGGAAAGTTATTGTATCTCATCTAGATTTGAAATTTCTTTTCCTGAATCTGGATCTTCAACATACAAATCTTTATTTAGGTTAAAAAAATCATTAATATTTACATTATAAGTCGATATCAATAAAGTCCACTAAGTGGTAAATCATCTTGTGGGTTAGATGTATCACCTTCAGTTAACTGGTCTTCAGTTTGCATATGCTTAAATCCTGCCTTGCGGAAGCAATTTTGAACTGGTTCTTTGTTTATTTGATCCAAAGCGGTTTTTGCCAAATAAACTGCATCCAGCGATATAATTTTCTTTATTAACTCAAACGCTGCAGCAGCAGTTTCAATGTTTACTAGCACGTGTTTGAGTATTAGACTTCGATAGTAAGTTTTAAAAACTTTTATAATCCTGGTCAAGTGGTTGACAGACTGAGGTACAATTAGGTACAATTTTTATATTATTTTTTTTCTTCAGCAATTTCCCAATCTAGGCCTTGCAACCACTCTGTCATAATTTGTACTGTCATCTAAGCTTTGTAATTGTATTTCCAAGTTACAGGCAGGTTATTTAGGGTTAATGATGCGTTTCTTTTTATTTTTTTGTCCGGTTAAGAGAACATTTTCTCGTGTCCGCGTCCATTCAAGAGAATGTCCGTCCAAGAGAGAGTTAATACTGAGAAACTGTCCGTTTAAGGGAGGTGTCCGTGTAAGAGAGAAGGGGAATTTCACTGTATATATTTATGTCAGTAGTAATTTTAAGAATCTTTTAATTATAGGAGCTGTGGTCTGTTTCTCAAAAACTAGTATTATAGAATGTTTGGTTTTACTTGTTACGTATCCCACTAGCTAGCTTTTCTAGTTACTACTACATGCTATAATAATGATGCATATATACTTTTTATTAATACTTTTTGGTAGAACTTGAAAGCCCTACTAATTATCCCTAACTTAATTATCGTTTAAACATGAAATTATAGAAACAATAACATTTAAAAATGAAACACACAAACGTACACTTCGGTCAGTAAATATTGCTGTCTAAGGGGGTTTTCATATTGGTAACGGTTTCAAGTAAGTGAATTTTAAACACACACAAGAACTTTTCAATTTCTAGAAATACATCCAATTATCTTCTTCGATAGATATACATAAATATAAACAAACGGAGCCAAAGTTTAACAAGAATTTCACAACTTTATTAATTGTTAATTAATATGTAACGCTTATTTGTACATTATGAAATATTACCCTTTGAATTTGTACTCTAATTATAGAATAAACATCTGTAATGTTTTTAAAATTTCAACATCCTTAACTTGTCGTGTTTTAATTTTTGACTGTACTGGCAAGATACCTGTATCGTATACGGGTACTTTACCTTGGAAACAAAAGAAAATATTTATTAATAATGCTTACAATTAAATAAATAATGGATTTTACAAGAAATCTATTAAGTTTTAATATGCATTCTCAAATGGAACAACATCAATATTATAAAACACCTACATTTACTTTTATATATACATATATTTAAATTTATATTGAATGCCACTTTATTGTAAACATAAATTGCAGAATTTTTATATCGGGTGTAAATAAGATAGGAAATTGCAAACTGTTCAAGGTCTTCTCGATCACCTCCTAAAGTGTATATATATTTCTCTTCCGTTAAATGTCAAATAAAATCTGTTATATATTTTTATTGCTAAAAGTGTATT
Source organism: Popillia japonica (assembly GCA_004785975.1). Classification (NCBI taxonomy): domain Eukaryota; kingdom Metazoa; phylum Arthropoda; class Insecta; order Coleoptera; family Scarabaeidae; genus Popillia; species Popillia japonica. The sequence goes on along the minus strand of SMLS01034437.1, from coordinate 14,792 downwards.
TACAATTACTAACGGTTGGTATACCTACATAAAACAATTTGGTTGAGACATTCAGTTGACCATACAAATTGAAGATCAGGGGTTAATTTATGCAGCAGACTACATTTGGGGTCCAAACCGCTAACACAACGAACATACATAATTGTACAGTTCAGTTGTATGCTGAATTCGTAGAAAACACGAAGAAGGCACGTGTAGTCTGGAAGAATTTTAAGAAACATAGATATGTACATATATTACTGGTCGTAAAGATTTTACTACTAGAATATGCTTTCGTTTAGTATATTTTTTATTGTTTAAAGTCCGAAGTGCATTTTTTTCCAATTAACCAGCATTTGGAACGCGGAAAGAAGTTCTCTTGTCAATATAATGCTAATTCCTGTACAATCAATCGGGAGAGTTAATACTACTCTCCCTGCACTGATATCATAAATAAGACAAACAAATCCAGTGTTTTGCTTCCTTTCGTGAAGATAGACCTAATAGATTCTAGATATTTACTCACGATCGATTAGTAAACTCAACATTTCTAACCGTCAAATAGGTTAGAAAATGCGCTATTACAGACCACGGTGGGTTAGCTGTCATTTCAGAGTTTTTGAAACGTCAGTGTCATTTAAATAAGTCAAGCAAACTATTGTCTGTCAAAAAATATTACTATAAATTGCTTTGTTACCTAGCAACAGTAAAAACAATTGTCAAAAAGCGATTACATTTAATACTATGTAAGAATTAATTACTAATGAAATTACTAATATCTCAACGGTAATGAACCACTTTCCGCCTCGGTATGTAATATACATACTATTGTTAGTAGTATTGTTAGTATAGTTTCAAAAGATGTATTCTTGGTATTCGTTTATCTTCGATATTTGTAGTTTTGCACATTTTACCACATTATCAGTAATTCTATCGTACTATTTCTCTATCCTGTTTTAAGTTAACGATTTGAAGTTTTGTAGTGTTCACTGTCTGAACTCAGTAAGTATATTAGCACGTTCATAACAGATATCCGCACAGGAACATATCTTTAATCCTTGACGCCTTGACCTGCAGGGTGGCGCATTAGTGCGTGGAAGCTCGATATCTCCGACATTACAAAAGTTATTAAAAAAATTATTGAGAAAAAGTGTACGTATTTTTAAGCTTGCTACCTAAAAATTAGTTGCACATATACGGGGTGCTTCACAACGGTGCGTCAGACCTAACTTTTTTTTAATGGAACGCTATTTTTTTTGTATTCTTAAAATCGGTTTACTTTTATGAGCTTCATATAGGGTTTGCTAGATGTATATCGAGTATTTCAGTTATGACCATTTCAATGTTAGTTCCGGCAAGAAATATATATATATACCTTTTTCGCACCATTGCCTGGTTTGGCTTCTATTTTGGTTTGAGAATTGAACAAAAACAAAATTTGTTGTGTACTAAGTGAGTCAAAACCCGAGTTCTTAATTTTCTGATAGGTGGAACGCCCTATATTTTTTATGACGATTCGATAGATATTTATCGGCTTTTCGTTTTTGTGAACCATTCCCATTCCATTAGATACTTAACTCTTTGGTCTTAAGAGATATTTCACATTTGAAAAAAGATTGCTTTCTTTCTAAATTATATGAATTAACAAGTTACACGCTGTGGAACAAAAGAAAAAAATATACTAAACTAAATTGTCAAAAGGTTAACCGATAGCGTCAATACAATGTTGCAGTCGTAGTTCAAACGATCGGCTAACAGTTCTGCATCAATACCCCGAAAAGCGAAATTTGGTATTAAAATGGTTATGGATTAATGCAGTGTTATGTACCGAAATCTGATTGTGTAAAAATCACATTCTTTGACGTACGCTTACGTCCATAAATGAGTGTTCACCTATATGCCGGAGCGTCCCTCCGTCTTTTTACCTGCTTCTCGTGTCATAAATAAAATATTTAATTATCAACACGTTTCTTGAAAGTTTGTCAACAATTGAAGGACAGTTCCGTTATTGGGAAATAGAATGAGTTAACGTAATCACAAAAGTTAAGTCTAGCAGAAGATCTAGCATAAGATTACATTACTGGTTGACCAGGGATTTGGTTATCCCTCTTCACTGCCACCAATAAGATCTATTGTGAATAACCTTTATCTTTCAGTTCCAATTGATTTTGAAACCTCTGACAAGTTTGAGATCTTCAGGAGTGAGCCGGTTTTACTTTCGCCTTTTGTAGGTGAAGGTGGCTATAGCGGGCTACCAACTTACAGTCACACATAATGTGTTTCAATGTTTCCATGTGTTTGGAACAAAATCAGCATATAGTACTGGTCATCTTTCCTGTCTGCCTCAGGTGATATGTTAGAGGCAGTGGCCAGTGAATAAAGTCGCGATTGTGCTAAGGTCTCTTTTTTTGAAGTTCAGCGGGTAGTTACCCGTAGTGGCTGAAGATGTGATAAACTTTTTTGATTTACTTACTTTTGCAAATGTTGAACAAATGTGTGATTTTTTGATCAGTCTTCTATTGTTTTAGATGAGCTCTTACGTCGCTTTTGGTTGGACTACAGAATGACTCTGGTTTAATGAACTGCGACTGCATATTTATTTTTGTTTTCAAGGCCATCGGTAGTCTAGTTGCCCTCGGACTTCGAGCACCTGCATTAAAGTAGCTGCGTTTCTTTACGCTAGTGCTCTGAGAGTGAGTAAATAATCCCAAGTTTGCTTCTACTCCTAGATAACTGCGCTAGATAGCTTTTCGTGCTGCCTGACTGTCTGAGCACATTGTTAGATAATGAGATTTCGTCTAGAAGTATTGTTGGGCTTGAAATTTGTTACACCAAAATCTTGTAATTCGGCACGTAAATGCCTATTGTCAATCCGTCCGCAAACCACGGTATGGTCGGATCTGGTTGTTTAGGTTCGCTAAGCTCCTACGTTTGGCGGTCTTGGATACCACTTCAAGCTGCTTGTTGAAGTGAAACCTGGATGTCTTATATTTTGTTAGTTTCTCCAACTCATATAATTCTTGTGGAATTTGAAGATGGTCCATTAACTCTCCTGATTTGAAGACTGTTTCATTTGCTCCAATTCTCGCTTCTCTCTTTACTTGCAGAGGATCATATCTAGCAAATATTCCATCGCCGCGATTAGACAGGTTCGATTTGCGCCTGTGTTTCCTACGCAAGTAAGTCGCTGTTGTTTTTGTAGCAGGGTTGTTCCTGACTTTTCTATAATTTATAATCACCATATTAAAGCTGCGTATGTGACCATGTGATATCTTAATTTCCTCTATTCAGAAAGCTAAAGCTTTTAAATCGATAAACAAATGCAATCAAATATGTGGCCTGTACTTAGCGTACATTATTGGGAATGGCAAAATATAAATTACTACCAATATACAGGATCTACTGAATAGTCTATGAAAATAAGAGAGGTTAATGGCGTGGAAACCTAAATTCCAAAAAAATAAATACTTTATGTCCACGCAGTATCCAGAAAATAATATTTTTCAATCTCAGTCTGGCCATGTTGTTCGAGCGCAACGCATAAATGGATGGGCAGAACATTGAGTCATTCACAAGCATTCGTTTTCTTATGTGTATATAATATCAAGTTATACGAATACTGAATACATGGATATAATTTTATTCTACGGAGAAACAGGGTAAAATCTTTTACTGCATCCGTATTACGTAGAGAAAATCCAACGTCTATTAGTAAATGAGTTTCCTCTATGTATGAATGGTTTCGTCAAACAGAAACTCGTCTGCCAAATCTTCGATACGTGGTCCTGTTTACCGATGAATACTGCTTCACAAAAAATGGTGTGCTGAATTACTATAATATTTATCAGTGAGCCGATAAAAACGCACAAGATATCAATCAGAGTTCATCCCAACATAGGATATCAATGAATGTATGGGTCGGAATATTGGGGCGATCATAAATAAAATACTATAAAACCTATGGTAAAGGTGTGACTTTGTTATAAATAGAATATTTGTGCAATGACCACATGTGCAATTCATAGAGCACCAAAGCTGCTTCGTAAACAAATGCATTCATAGAGTACAATAAGCATTTATTTACATATCATTCAACTTGATAAAAGATATCTGTTTATGTCTATTAGAAATTTTTACGGCGTCCCGGATTCAACAGAATTTATTTAACTAAGTGGTAATTTTTAAAGGACAGGATTTACCTTTCATGTGACATGAGTTTTATACTGTTTATATTTCCGACACTATTCATTTGACACCCTGTATATATATTTCTACATATCAGCACTTCTTACAAGCTGAATAATTTTATTGGAATAAGTTACTAAGTTTATTAAACATTCTAAATTTCTAATATCCTTCTTCCTCCTTAAACATCTAGTGCTAGTTACAAAAATTTAAAAGTATTCTTCAACGGATGGTCTTCAATCATTTTTAAGCCAGTATTTTTTTATATTTCGATCTTCCTATGTGATCTAGTAGTCTAGTTGTAGAAATTTGAAACATTTCTGCATTCAAAAATTTGTGAAGTTAAGTAAATATAGCACTACACTAAGATTGCAAGTATAAGGTACCTCAAACTGCTAGCAAAAATATCGACTACTTCGATTTTACATAAGAATGATGTAGGAGTTGTTTACATGCGTTGGTTATGTAACAATGTCTGGTCAATCTCAGTAATACCGTAGTCTGTCTATTTTTATATTCTATACAACTTATATCGTTAAACTTAAGCAAATATATTCTGAAAGAAAAAGTATTCCAGATACAGCCTTGGTTATATGTATTAGGCATCCCGAAAGAATTTTCAGATTAAGGATGCGGTCGGGTTTACTCCTTGAAAGGTTACGGAATATTTGCATAATATGCAAATTGGTATTTTATTAGAAATAATATTATTCTATTTTAGACAAATAACAGTGGATAACACTATTGTTAATCTGTGAATTTATACATAAAGTTGTGGAAATAAACAATCCGTACAAAATTTAATCGTTTCATAACATAAATATATTATTACCAAATTAATAGATATTGTAACTAGATTATGCAATTGCCATGCGCGTAAGGCACTTTCACATGTTGAGTGTACCAAACAAAATATATTACTAAGTTATACTAACAATAAGTTATTCATGAATGAAAAACTACTGCAGCTGAACTTGCTGAACTTAAATAAGTAAGTCTCAAATCCAAAATTGTTTAGAAATACATATATCGGTGTGTAGAAAAGTATTGCATGCACTATATGTTCTGAAGTTACTTGTTCTGCTCACAGCCTTATAGAACACATTTCTGTGTTCTGTAGGTTAACACTTTCCTTGCATTATATGTTCCGCATTGTACAGGCGCTGAGCTACATACATATTTCTAAAGTTATAGTATTGAGTGAAACTTAGAAACAATTATTCTATTATTCAAACATATGTACACCTTCTAATTTTATTAATATCATTACAATGTGTAGATTTTTAGTGTTGTGCACTGCTCTCTACGATTACTCCTAGACTGTCATTTATGGTAATTAATCAATAAATCTGTATTATTTCTGTATTAAGCCTATTGGCGCTTTTCAAATATAACATTCTCGCAAACTTCCTGCAACATTTAATTTATTTGAAAATCCTCAGTGCACAGCATTTCATATTTGTAATATCTGAGTATATGGTTTCAACTTCTCACTCAAGTTTGATTTAAGTACATTACAAGACGTGATGTAGTAAATTTTTCCATCCCCTTCAAATTCAAGCGGTATCCTAGCAGTTTACATGAAAACTCAAAAGCGTGTCGTTTCCTCCCGGTACGACGTCAAACAACTTCATCTCCCCCTTTAATTATGATATGTTAATTTGTTGCATTAAATGCTGTGGGGAAACTTAATTTTCAAGATAAATTACGCTGCTGTGAAACTAAACCGCGACATCTTGGATTTCAAAACAAGTTGTAACATACATTGCCGTTGATAATTATATGTATAGGTATCATTCTGCGAAAACTAAAGTTGTACGTTGATATATTGCACATATGATCTTAAACTTTCATAGGAATTTTTGTAACTTGACAGACGCAGAGAAATATGTTGGAGGTAGTTGAGAAAATTACAGCATTTTTAATATCGACCTTGGCCGTGGCTATATACATATAGAATACATATATCGTATATACCTACCATTACGTCATAAAAATTTTTAACTGTATTTCACCACTAGATCTGATACTAGATTCTGATTAAATGGTTATAGAAACTGTAAACTAAAGCAACCATTGAGAAACATCATTGCATTTGGTGTTTTAAAAATATTAATCATAGTTTTGAATCACAATAGCGAGTTATACAGGGTGTTTTGAAACATCGTTTAAAGATTTTAACGGCATATAGTAAGATAAGGTTAAAAGTCATAATAAACATATATCCGCAAATTAACCGTTTACTAGATAACAACGATTTTATCGCAATTGCATAAATTTGCTTTACCGGTTTTTATTAAGATGTTGTTGTATTTTAATATAAAATAGATTATAATTAAAGAAGAAAATGACGTCATTCCATTTTGACCCAGGATCTACCTCTTCTTTCAAAGGAACCTTGCACTCTTTCAAAAAACAGGGGTTTTTCTCGAATTATCTGGCAACAGCGTTCTATTCATTGGAGCAACTCTGGAAGATCGTTTACCAGTGTTGCATACATTAAACATTTCAGATAACCCCAGAATTAAAGTGCAACGGAGTAAAATCTGGAGACCTTGGGGACCAAGTAATTCCCAGGAAATTCATTGTTAAGTAAAGTGTGGTGGAGCTCCATCTTGCATAAATCGAAGTTTCAGTCTTTTCAGATTTATAGAGGTAAATCTTCCAAAAGTTCCGGTGAAGTATTTTCCAAGAACTGGAAGTATACAAGACCTGCGCGTCCGCCAGTGTTGTGGCAAAACAATCGGTCCTAACTACCGGTCCCCTATCATTCCTAACCAGATGTTTAGGAGAAACGTTGCTGGTGACTGGCTTCAACGGTATCATGACGATTCCCGTCACACCAAACGTGGTTGTTGTGGAAATGAAATATTCAATTTTTAGTAAAACCAGCTTCATCAGTAAAAAGGATATTATCAGCGAAATCTGGCCGGTCAGTTCAGCTGTTCGCAAGAGTTCTCCAAACAAGATTGCTGCTTACATCCACTTGAGTAGAAATTCTTGTAACACTAGTCTCGGGATTTTCATCAATAATATTCAAAGTTTTATCTTTTATCTGTGGACAACATGCAATTCTCTGCCGTCCAGTATCATACTACCGCTTCTCAAGCGAACCAGTTTCTCTTAGTCCTTGCAACAGCGTTTGAATCATCACAAACAAGGGCAGTTGTCGATCAGGAAACGCCTCGGCATAGAGACGACGTGCTTGTAAAGAATTCCCATTGGCACAACCGTATATGAACACCATATCGCTCATTTCAGCATTAGAATACGCAATCATTGTAATTGTTACAAATTGCACAAAACGTCAAATTAAACTCATAAAACAATAGCCTAATAAGCACCTGTTTACTAGCATACGTTATCGTTAACTCTTTCATGTATTACTTGAAACACTAGCTGTTATCTCGTAAACACTTAATTTGCGGACATATGTTTATTATAACTTTTAACCTTATTTTCGATCGTACTACATGCCCTTAAAATTTTTAAACATTCTCAAACAAAGCCAAAGTTTAACGCCAAAGTTTGACTGCAACATTCTTCTCTCACGCTGCAACAAATACAGTACATATAAAGAGCTGCCAATCCATCAGTAACTTGTCATTTGCCACATTGAGCCAATTGTCATCTTGTCCATACGAATATTAATTAGAAGTATGATATTCAGCAGTCATAGCCTTTAGGAGTAGGAGTAGGAGTTCTATTATTTAGCCAAGAGCGTGGTTTTAAATAAGAAATGGAGACTACGTTCGAATATTAGCCAAGCTGCCTTGTTTACCGTTGCTACAATATACAGAGTGTCCCAAAAAGTTTTATACAAATGGAGAAAAAGTTTATCTTACATTTTACAAACAAATATATTCTCGACAAAAAGCTCTGCATGACTTGTTGGTACATAATTAAGTACATTTTTAAAACATTGGCTGGAATACAGCGAAAATCACAATCATGATTTGGAATGAGAGTAAAATACGGTTCAAACTGTAGTGAACAGCAAAATGTTCATTGAATTTGTTATTAAGTATAGCAAAAAATTATGCCCATTTGCAAATAAAAATTAAAATATAGTTCAATAAACACGTCAGCAATTGTTAGATGAATGCGCTGTACGAAACATTGTAATATCTCGTTCATAATAAGCGCCTGATTTTGAATTTTTTTTACACACGTTCTTTGGAATATCTAACAAACTGAGAAAATTATACATGTAGGGAAGCACTAGAAAATTTTAGTAATCAACACCCCGATGAAATAATACATTTGACAACTCTCAGATATGTACCTAATAAATCAAGTCATGCAGTTTTCTATCAAGAATACTTTTTTTTTGTGAAATGTAAGATAAACTTTTTCTCCGTTTGTATAAAACTTTTTGGGACACGCTGTACCTACATATGTATAATAATACAATACAATAAAATGTATTTAAAATCTAGACGGACCAACAGGACACCTTTTCGCTATATCTTCAATTATAGTATACGTCAATCGGAAAATGGTTGTTGAATTCCGGAATATGTTCTACAACTTTTTTAATAGTAGCGCAATTTGTTTCGTTTTTTCTCAATTGATCTATGTATCATCTACGTCATTAATAAAACTGTTAAGCCATTTATTACTGCTTGTTGTAAAAAGCAACTATAGACATATGTATGTATATCTTTAGAATGGCAATAGGATATATTTATTTGATTTTTGCTATTGTTTCTTAGCTTCTATAGCAGTAGAAGAAATTATTTTATGAAAATATCTCACCAAATGTGAACTTTTTGACCATACTTGTTTGCATATAAACGGTACTCAATAACGAAATACATATTCATATATGTGGATTGTCGTAACTCTTATCATATTGTATTTGCCAGCACATTACTTTTTAAGTTGGACGAATGGTAAATGATGTTTAAATTTTTCACCAGCCTGTAAATCTTATCTTGAACTGATCACGTGCGCAATTCAAGAGCATATGTTTCCATCGCACTACTCTATTATGTAGCCGTTGTCCTTGGGAGAAAAATAAAATAACATTTTTAAGTGGCTTAGATAGTGCAGGAATTTTATTTGGCGTATTTCAAGTGCCCCGTAAAAATATTTGCCTTTGTCGAATACCTAACCCACAAAAGTATATATGGAAAGTTTAAATTATCTAGCATTATATAAGTGCGAGCCATATTATACATTAGACTATCAAATAATATATAGAATTAATTCAACTATGACGCTGAGGTGTCGCTTCTAATAACTAATTATACAGGAAGTGACGTCACCTTTGGGGTTTTGTTATGAAAACTTTAGTTTTACGCTATTTAAAATTCAGGACAGAAGTCATAGTTCAGTGACACATATACGTATTTACATGTACTTTATAATACATCCAGCATTATTGTCTTGCGCACTATGTTTTTGTATATGAATTGTGTCTATCTGTTATGCATTAGATCATTTATCCAACGGCACAACCAGCAAGTGTATCTCATAATTTTGAGACGAAGAATTGTGCGACAATAATACAATTTCTTACATCTTGGAAAACGTCTTTAGTTTGTACCGAATTCGTAAATTAATGTGTAAATAATTTTCCAGTTCCTGCACATAACTCTCGTCAACCGATTTGTCGGTTTATCGGCAATATGACCAACTGATAGTTGTTAGATCAGGATTCGAGTCAGTTGCGGACCGAATCCATATATGTAATTCGTTTTTGCGTTTTTTCACTTTATGAACATTTGCTGTTCGTGTTCAATATGCATCGGTATACTCACGACAATATGGTGTACTTAGTAAAGTCATGAAGCACTATGCACGCAGTTAAGTTTTACAATAAATTCTGTAGCGTTAATCAAAATAAGCAATACAGCTTCTTTGCAGCACTAGTTGCACTTACCAGAAATAAAAAGCATTGATTACCGATAAAGTTTGTGTTGCTCTTTATATTAAAACGTGATTTTCTTTTGTCTGCGATTAGTGCAACTACGCACTACTACGCATTCGAACTCGGTACCTCTGATTTTTTCACAATTAGTGGTCGACCAATCCGACTCCTTCAGCTGCAGAGCCCTGACAATCAGAATTATAATTAATTTGTTTCTTCGCACAATTAATAGGTATGGACTATTAGTTACTCCTACGTATAAATCGCCGTAGAATGGCATTATCACATTTTTTCTAATAAATCACTACTTATCCAGTAATTGACCCACTTGTCACTAATCGGGCCCGACTATAATTTTAGCCGTTTGTTCAGTGGTTTTAGTATATATCGAAGCATCTTTTCCCGGCTCTTCACTACAGTTATTAATAGAACTAATTGATTTGCATTAACAAAAATTGTTGAGACTGCTACGGGAACCATTAAGTTACGTTATTTTTTACTTAACTCAAATTTATATCTGATCGGAAATGAGTCAGTGATGTTCGATGACTCATAACTGCAACAGTTTTTAATGATCATGATATTAAACCACCCACACAGTAAGCTCTTAAAAATTAGACACAAAAACTATAACTTAATTATGCTTACTGATTTACAGTAAAGCGTTACATACAATTGACATCAGTCCACTTAATAATTTTATTACCATCTTACCTTAGTCTAAGAGAGTGAGACAAAACACTACCTTACACAATAGCATTGCAAGTTGTGTGGATGACAAGCTTACGCTTAAGATCCAAAGATATGCGCTAATTTACACCCATAGATATCTGTATTTGCCAAAAGAAAACAAATACGACTTGTTTGGTATTAGGTATTGTCTCTCACATGGGTTGTCGGAATTAGCATGGCATATTCAGCAACGCTGAAATTTGGAATATTTTCAGCAAAATATTACTTCTAACATACGACTAAAAGAAAGTATTGAAAACTGGATATACGAGGTATGATCAAAAAATACGGTGAATAATTTTATTATAAGTAAAATAATAGGTTTACATGAAAATGGAATTAATCTCCTTCACAGTACTCTTCTTGCCTAAAAATGCACTTGTCCCAACGTTGAATCCATGACTGGAAACGTTTCTGGAACGCTTCTTTCGGAAGGGCTTTCAGCTGCTCTTTCGTGGCTATCTCAATGTCGGGAATGGTATCGAAACGTTTTCCTTTTAGCACAGTTTTAATTTTTGGGAAGAGCCAGAAATCGCATGGTGCCAAATCTGGTAAGTAAGGCGGATGTGGAAACACAGAAAGATTTTTCTTGGCCCAAAACTCGCGAACCAGAAGCGACGTGTGACACGGCGCATTATCGTGGTGCAGAAGGAAGCCATTGGCCCATTTTTCTGGTCTCTTTCTTCGAATCTCGTTTCTCAAACGTTGCAGTAGACCTTTGCAAAATTCAGAGTTCTCCTTGGAACGAACTCTGACCGCACTTTGCCCTCACTATCGAAAAAAACAATGAGCATTGTCTTGATTTGCGATTTTGATTGACTTGCCTTTTTAGAGCAAGGAGTTAGGGATTCTGCATTGGGAGCTCTGCTTTTACGTCTCAGGGGCATAGCCATAGACCCAAGTTTCATCCCCAGTTACAATTGTGGCCATAAAGTCCGGATCTACTTGAAGACGATTCTTCAAATCCGTGCAAACTGAAACAGGATTTGCCTTCTGTTCGTCAGTCAAATGTCGGGGAACAAATTTGGCACTCACGTGCAAATTATCTGTTAAAATACTTTGCACAGAGCCGTAAGAGATGTTAAGTTCTTCAGCAAGTTCTCGAATAGTGATTCTTCTGTGTGCACGAACTATTTGTGCCTCATTTTGCACGTTTTCGTGTGTTTTTGAGATCGATGGACGTTGCTCGTCTTCAACCGACTCATGTCCGTTTTTAAATCATACCATTTGTAAACAGTCTTCGGAGTCACTACATTATCCCCATACACCGACTTTAACATTTCATGAGCCTCTTTGGCAGGTTTCTTCAACTTAAAGCAAAATTTAATGTTAATGCGTTGTTCGAAATCCATGATACGCGACAAAACGATAAACACGGTCTTACTCTATCGACTCTGGATACCGACTAACAAGTTAGATCGTGTTCAAACTCGACACGGGCTGTCACAACGGATCAGGCTATCGTACATTTGACATGAAATGGATATAGCTAACATCAGCAGTTTCGGCTCTAAAAATTCATTCACCGCAGTCTTTGATCATACCTCGTAGTAGAAGGTGCTATAACGCAGAGTATATAAACTGTAGGAAAATATTTACAAAATCAATTGTAGTTAAATGTTCTAGGTTAAAAAATAGAAATGAAAACTTGAGAGTAAATCATTGAAAATGAATACCTTGTCAAGAATAAACTATTAAGAAATACAAAAGCAAATTCAAACAATTTTGTGAGAAATATCAGATTGGAAATATAAAATCTATTTCAAGCGACTAACACAAAATATTTTGAAAGATGCCACTTCCATTACACTGTTTATTTCGTAAATTCCTCTCGATGTACTATACAGGGTGGGGCACCACATTCCCGTCGGTTTATATACGAGAAATGGTAAAGTATTTTAAAAATCTTTTTACTAAAGGTTGTGTAGGTTCATTAGGAGCACATTTTAAAATTATTTGGAAATATACAGGGTGATCCAAAAAAAAGTTGCGTACCAAAGTTACGAAAATTTAAATGGAACACCCTGTATATTAGTGTATATTTTGATACTGTAGGGTAAATAAAGGCTACTTACTGTTATATTCTCTATACCTAACTCAACCGGTTTTCGAGATATTTTAATATTTTTGAAAATGTAGATAAAAATTTAAAAGGCATTTCTGTTTTAGATGATTGAGCTAAATATTTCAAATTGTGTTTATTGTTTATTCAAAGGATTAAACTTTATAAGTAATTAAAGTTGATATCTAGAAATTATGTACGGTGTCTAAAAACAAGATTTCTTTTTGGTTGAGTGTTATAGGCAAGTAATTGTCTTATGTTAAATGGAACACCCTGTATTTATGACCACATTTAGATTCTAATTTCAATTGTTTTTAAAACTGTACTAGAGTTCCCTATACCCATCTCTTCTAGTTTTTTAGTAATTTACAGTTTTTGATTCTAAACATTAATTTCCTACCATTTAATTCTCAAAAGACGGAAATTGCTTGCTAGCATCAAGAGTTTATGCTCAAAAATATCTTAACAGGCGTCATCCTGACAGGCGGTCATTAGAAAATTTATTGCAAGTTCTCCGAAAAACAGGAAGCGTGAGTTATAAGAAACCAGAAGGGCAGAGACCTGTTACGGGCAATGCACAAAATGAGTTTGTTGTTATCGCCTCTCTGGTAGAAATTCCACATACAAGTCAACGTAAAATAGGTGAAAACATTGGAATCAGGAGGCAAAGCGCTTGAAGAATTACGAAAAAAACACAATTTTTTCCCGTATCGTATTCAATTACACCAGGAACTTTTGGAGCCAGATTACGATCGACGAGTCGACTTTTGTTTGTGGGTTCTAGAAAGACTTAGTGATGACGAAAATTTCTTAGATTTTGTTCTTTTCTCGGATGAGTTGTCATTCCACAATAATGGATTAGTATTAATAGTCACAATTTTCATTTCTACAGTGACGAAAATCCCCATCTTTTTAGAACTAGCGACAGGCAACATAGACGACGTGTCAATGTGTGGGGTGGAATAATTGGAACGCTGGTGATAGGTTCTTTCTTTTTTGATGGTCTCTTAAATGGCGCCATGTTTCTTCGACTTTTAAGAGAACATTTGCCTGTACTTTTGGAAGATGTACCACTTGATATTAAACAGAGGACGTGGTTACAATTAGATGGTGCGCCAGCACATTTTCATATTGACGTTAGAAATTAATTGGATAGGCAATATCCCAATAGGTTAATTGGACGCGGCGGCCCTCAGCATTGGCCAGCAAGATCCGCAGACCTAAGCCTCCTGGGGGTATATTAAAGATAGAGTGTACGGTATACCACCAACTACATCTGACTTTATGAGAGAACAAACAAGAATAGCGTTTCGTTCTATAGCACCAAAAATTTTAACAAAAGTGAAGCAGTCTTTTCAAGAGAAAATTCGTTTATGCCTTAAAACTGATGGACATCATTTCGAGCATTTGTTAAAATACTACTTTTTTTACTGTTTAATGTTATTTGTTTAATAAAGTTTTATGTACTTAGTTAAGAGGTTTTTTCATTATTGTGAAACGAAACCAATCAAACGATTAGTTTAATAGGTATTTAGCCATTTGTTTCCATCAAAACCTACTTTTGAGAATTAAATGGTAGGAAATTAATGTTTAGAATCAAAAACTATAAATTACTAAAAAACTAGAAGAGATGGGTATAGGGAACCCTAGTACAGTTTTAAAAACAATTGAAAATAGAATCTAAATGTGGTTATAAATACAGGGTGTTCCATTTAACATAAGACAATTACTTGCCTATAACACTCAACCAAAAAGAAATCTTGATTTTAGACACCGTAAATAATTTCTAGATATCAACTTTAATTACTTATAAAGTTTAATCCTTTGAATAAACAATAAACACAATTTAAAATATTTAGCTCAATCATGTAAAACAGAAATGCGTCTTAAATTTTTATCTACATTTTCAAAAATATTAAAATATCTCGAAAACCGGTTGAGTTAGGTATAGGGAATATA
>SMLS01034435.1:0-12392 GCA_004785975.1 Popillia japonica | reverse complement strand
CACAGATCTTCCTCCTTGTTTAATAGTTGGTGTAATGCACTTTCTCCTGTGCTGATCTTCTAACGAAGTCCAAAAACTTCGAACTTGGACTCACCTCTCCATAGTACGTTTTTAAAGTAATCTTCGGTCCAATTTTTGGTTGCTTTCGCCCATTCTAATCGCTTTTTCTTTTTTTCTCGTCGTAAAAGCTGTTTTCGGGTGGCAATTCGTCCATGCAAATTTTCTCGTTTTAAACGACACTTAACCGTACTCACAGATAATTTTCTGGTACGGTATCTATTAAAGTCTTATTATTATTATATTTATTATTTCCGGTGCTGTTAAACGACGATTCCGTTTGCCAATTAATGGAATTTGTCTATCTTCTGCTTCGGATGTCTATCTGGATCGGCCAGGACGTTCACAATCTTGAAGAGAATCTATATCTTGATATTTTCCAATGATATCGTGCACTGTTGATGCATTTCCGAAATTTATACTTTGTCCGAACTTCTATGAGCGGTAGTGTAAGTGCGAAAATTAAGCAATCACTTCATTGACTTTAAGTTGAACTAATTGCAAGTACATAAGTTATATTTTTCCTATAGACAAACATAAAAAATACCAACGCCAACACTATTTAGAATAATTTAAAACAAAATCATAAGCTAGTCTTTGCTGCTACAGATGTATAAGAATTATATAGCCAGAATTAACAGGCTTTAAAAATTAAAAAAAATCTTCTCAAATAAATAAAAACTATCTCAACTAGTCGGTCATTAATTATTGCCCATAAATAATGCCCACTTATGATCATCTTAATAATATAATCAAACATCCACACACGTGTAGATCTGAACTTTTTAAATGAAAGCTCCAATTCGTTTATATTTCCTCAAACTCCCCGTTAAACCGTTTGATATATACTGTAATGACGGCTGCGGCAATCACTGGAAATCAATGCTATTTGCAAAACAATCATCCTCTTTGATTGGCCTTTGTTTTGTTGTCGAACGCACCTGTTATTTTCCGATTTCCTTTTGAAGCTTTTGTCAACGATTGGGAATCGTATTTTCATCCCAGGAAAACAAATGTTGTTCACTTATTACATCCGAATGTATTTATCTGCTGATTTACTTTTCAGGCACAAAATTTCAACCTTAAAATTATTCATTTTTATATGTATGTATGTAGCTATAATATGTCCATATATGTACGTATTATGTCAATGGATATTCCACAGAAGGAAATCCCTTTTCATTAAAATTTGACGCTCTATTTACATAATCTGATCGATTAGAATAATATTTGGATTTAGTCCTGTTAAATCTTGCGAATGTTATTCCTTTTTATTCACCTGCTCATTTTTCTGCGAAAATTGCCGGCATGCTGGCTTAAACGTTATCAGCTTTACACGACCTTCTCTGATGGAAGCTTCAATATTTTTTTATTTATTAACCGGAGGATCATTCCGTCAACTTAATTGACTTTTCTGTGTTGACTGTGGTATTTGGTTGTCACATTTATTGAAAGATTTACGCATACATAAAAAATGGGGATAATCCTCTGCAAAAAAGAGTAGAGTTATCGCCGTCAGATTATGCTTCTGATTTGCTACTTGGCAGCTGTATTAGCCGGAATAAATCGATAAAATTGGCATGACGATTAAGATAATTTGGTCGCAGCAACAATAAAGAGAGTGATAATACGGGGGTTGCTTGGAAAGTTTAGGTATTTTTGCTCCATTATTGTTATTCTTAGTATGGTAATATGGTGGTATACTAATTGGCATTATTCATTTTTCAAAGAATTATAGCCGCAGCTGTATCATGTTTTGTCAAACCAACATAACAGCAATTAATTAAAGTCGATATGTCGAAAAAGTATTGCACTGCACGAAAAGTATGAGTAGGTACTTAGTCTTTAATAAATTTGGCAGCTAGTGCGGTTTAAGGAATGCTACTGACACACTTTGATATGCAACAAAACCAGGAGATTAGAGAGATTTTAAATGGCATAATCTTGCGTGCATCACGTAAAATGAGGATTAAGCTGGGCTACTGAACTGGGATAAATTTTAAAATATTTTATTTTTACTTTATCGTGTAGAATTTTAAAGCACAAGTAAATATTCATACGCAATGCGACAGATTACAATAATTTCATTGTTCTGCTTATTCGTATGCCGTAGAAGTTTTTATCAGAGAGGTTGAGCTTACTTTCTTTGAAGAAGAAGAAACGACGTGACGCAGTTGGGGTAATATATCTATTATATCTAGCAAAAGCACACACACACATTAGACATAGTATTTGTTCAAAAGAGATATAGAACGTTAGTTAAAATGCATCGGCTGCTTCTCAAAATCTATCTACAAAGAATAGCTGTGAAGCCTATACTCTGTCTCCAAGTGTATCCACATTTTACATTACCGCTAATAGGAAAAGACCGGCCAGATTTACGAAGATGAAAGAAGACAAGCGGTGCAAGCAATAGATGGAGAAACTGTATATTTATGGTATACGTGGCAGAACTATGAATTGGCTATCGTCATCGCAGGTAGTTCAAGTACATGGTCAGAAATCAGAACCCAGAACTTGTTACAGAGGAGTTCCTCAAGGGTCGGTTCTTGGTCCTTTACTATTTGTTATATATGTGAACGGCTTGCTAATAACCACAGAAGCCAACACTATAATGTACGCTGACGATACCAGATTCTTGGTATCTGATTCAAATAGAAAAGATTTGATTTTACAGACACAGTTTTTACTGAATAAGTTTACGACTTGGTTCAGAAATAACAAGTTCGATGTCAATCGCGAGAAAACTGTTTTTCTTCGCTTTACTCCCAATATGAACAAAATAAACGAATGTGATCTCTTACGTATAGAGTTTAAAAGTGTTCAACAAGTAGCATATCAAATTTTTAGGCCATACCTTGAAAACAGTTTAAACTGGGATTATCATGTGTCTAATTTATGTGAGCAGTTATCGTCGATTTGTTTACGCGCTATGTAGATTACGGGATGTACTAATATGGAAGTATTGGTTTCCTACTATCACGTTTATTTCCAATTCAGACTAAAGTATGGACTCATCTTTTGGGGTAGTACCTCGCACAGCATTCGAGTTTTTCGATTACAGAAACAAGCAGTGAGGAATATGACAGGAACTTCGAAGGGCACTTCACTCCTCCACTATTTGCTTCAATGCATTTACTCACGTTGACAGCATTATATATTCTTGAAATAGCCATTTACGTCAAGACTCACATGAACCTGTTTCAGAAACAATGCGATTTTCATACT
Source organism: Popillia japonica (assembly GCA_004785975.1). Taxonomy (NCBI): domain Eukaryota; kingdom Metazoa; phylum Arthropoda; class Insecta; order Coleoptera; family Scarabaeidae; genus Popillia; species Popillia japonica. Next base: position 9,107 of record SMLS01034435.1, on the reverse strand, counting down.
TATGAAACTAGAAATAAAGACACGTTTTGTGTTCCAATACATGGGTTATCCACGTATGATAGGTCTCCAATATACAGGGTGTATTTGAAATAAAAGTAAAGACTATGAAAATTGGAAAAATATTATTTTACTAAACTTAAATCTAAAATATTTCGAGCGAATTCCTTCCCAGACGCGAGAAAAAAAATGACAGATATTTATAAAATATCAGGCGATATTTAATGTGTGCATTATTGAACTCTTAATTCAAAGCTATTTAAAAAATCTGACACATCAGCGTTATCTTGTAGTTTTTATAACATCGGCAGTTGTTTTAGCGATCTCTTAGGTTAGATTGATCGAGGTCAACATTTTCTATTCAATAGGCGGCGCATATTACAATTTATAAGGGAGATTTTAATTTTGGCATTTGCGTCGTAATTGAACAAAAATTTTTTGGATTTATATTCTACATAATTGTATCTTACCATTCTTAATATTTTTTAGTTTTATTTCAAATACACCCTGTATATGGGTCTCAAAATTTTTAATAAACTACCACCAAGTAGCAAGAATATTAACAGTGATCAATTATTTAAGAAACAGTTATTGAAATACCTTCATGCAAATACGTTCTATTCCATATTCGAGTATCTTGGTGTCAATGGGGAGGTTTTCTAATTTATTTAGGTTTTCAGTTTTTCTGGAGCTTCTGTCTGATTTCCTTGATTAGTTTACCGTATATAAGATGTACATTTTTTGTTGATTTGCTTTTTTGTATTACTTATCTGTAACTACACTGTTACCATTGTTTATGGTTTATTTTCACATTTTTTGTTGCTATGTCCATGCTATTATGACGTATCTTATACCTTCGAGGTCTCTCATTATTATTATTATTATTATTCTCTGTGAAAAATGTAACAACTTAGCTGGTAACATTACCGTTAACCGGGGTTTGTGTGTGTATTGAATGCAAAATTTAACAAAGGGTTTTTATGGACCTTTTTGATTCTGTCAGGTACACTAAGGGAAACTATGTTTAACTTAAAATAGAGAGAAGCTATTGTACTCATGCTACATATAACGGTATCTTCTTCCTAGTAACAAAAAAGCATTTCCATTGATTCCCACAAGATGGCACTATTTTCTTTACGAAAACAAGTCATATGAGCTGTACTGTGATAGAAAATTATGTAGTTAAATAAAAATATTTCATTTATTTACTTTTTATTAATATTAATTATAAATTAAATTGAATTTCTTGCAAGAATAATGATTATTATTACCTTGATAAGTATAAATTTGATTAATTTACTACCTTAGGTACGTTAATAGAATCATTCTTACTTACAAGAAATGGAAGACATAACGCTGCACATCCTCATTGATAAAGTCGCTTTTATTGCGATGTAACAAATATTTTTACCCGATCTCTATACACTAGCTGCTGGAAAAGGCAGCTAAGATAGACGGGACTTCGTTCTATGACAAATGATCGCCGAGAGCAAAGCGGAATACAGAAAACTCAGGGGTGAAGAGGTCGTAGATCATTGTGTCCCCGCGATTTGTACGTTTTGGTGGTACTGAACTTGTCACGCAACAACTTCACTCCATCCCAGTCGAGTACAGGACCGTAATCTTCTTCAAACAAGTGCGCAGCTTGATATTGATATATGTTTCTCTCGGTGAACTCAATGTTTCACATTGCCGTTACAAGTTTATTTGGTTTTTTGTCTATTTGTCTACTCAAATAAATTTATGCTAAACTGATTGGGCATTTTTTTTTGATTATAATATTTGCTTTTCCCATTTTCTTGTTTTCATTGATACCGGAATCCTTGATTTCTTTCTAATTAGAATGTGATCTCATAGTAATGACAATTAAGCAACGACGGTTTTATGCTTTTTCACTATCTACAATTTAACCGCAATCTCTTTACTTCCACCAACTGGCTTCTGTTCATTACCCAACATCCTGAACATCTACATGCCTGACAGAGTCGTTTTATTCAGTTCACAAAATGCAAGCACGTTGATTTTTGCAGTATCAAGTAGACTAAAGCTGCTACCATACCTCGTTCTACTGTTTCTACGCTTCTAACTAAATCCTTTCCTTTTAAGTTCGTCTTATTGGAAAGTACTTCTATGAAGGCTTAAAGCTCGTTCTTAGAAATAAAACTGATTTGCACCTTTTTAAATAAACAAATACCAAAATCAAAATCGGCAACCGTTCTGCGGTTACGCCGCTCCTGTCCTGTACATCAGATTGTGGATTGGCAACCTGTATTCAAAGCGTAACCAAATGTGCAATGAGCTGTATCGTGTAGTGCGAAGTGTAAATTGAGCGAACTCTCTGGGGGGGTACTTATGGAAATCCGGCCCCCTCAATTATCGCGACATCGATCCCTGGTTCGCTTCCACACCGTCCGATTCTAACAAATTAGAAACGGTTAGTTTTAATTTTAAAGCAGGCGCTCGTGCTATGCCGGCTGAAATGTCGGCGAGCTACTCGTTTATTTCGCTCGAATACGTTTCGTTTGAATATATGAGAGAATGATGCTTTCAATTTTATTGCCGGTTAGATTATGTATCATCGTTATTTTAATATTTTACTGAATCTCTTGTCATGTATTTAGGAAAGATCAGCTACGAAGATAGCAATACAAATCTATAGTTAAATTATTAACAGATAAAGAATTAAGATAAACATGCTCACAAATGTTTTATTCCATAAAATGATGTGTATTAAACATTGTTTCTGAATATGGTAGTACTTATTTCACAACTAATGTAGAGATATATGCTTCCAACTTTGCTACTCCAGCATTTTGAATATATTACCATTTTATACTGTTTTGGGGCGCAAAGGGAAACTCTTGTGCTTGTACTTGCTAGTCCAATACGGCTTGAAAGTAATTGTATTTATATTATTGTTTACAGCATATTAGTTTTATATGTCACACTGGTATACAAATTTTTATTTTTTCCTCGTTTTTTTCATGTCCAATTACCATAATATCTCTTCTCTATGTTTTTCATAATCTAGTTGAAGATGTCTAATGTTATTGGGAAACTCAAAATCTCGATATGGACATGCAAAAAAATGCATTTTCATGAACATATTGTAATCAAACCTATTGCTGCATAACTCAAAAAGAAACAACCTCAAGCTTGAACTGCATCAAAAATTTTTATTTCACACTAACAACTGTTTCAACTAACTTTTTGCCAATCGTATTGTATCAAAAGCAAATTCATTTCACAAAAGTTACCATGTGTGCAGAAACAACTTTAGAAAATTTTGTTGGTGTTTATATTCTGAGGGATTGCAAGTTTTGATCGCGTCCTAGTAGTAAATAGAGACAAGTAAAAATAAAAAAAACAAAATACTAAAAATTTTTGCCTCTAATATGCTTCACAAGTCAAGTTATTACAATTATTGAGACTTGAAAAATCTAGTTACCCATGCAAAACAAATTGTTGTATTAAATAGAGCACTATTTTATCTGTCAATTGCAGTTTAGTTTGTGCAATTTGCTAGAATAGTTCTAGCAATAGTCTACAGAATAAGATTCCGTTAGCGACAAAATGGAATTACTACCAGAGAACTTTCAGATAATGATTTACTATGATTTCAAAAAAAAGTTTGAGCTCGTATGAGTGTGAAGAAAGTTTGAAATCGACCTTTGCGGATTTCGCACCCATTCGCATCATTGGCTACCGTTTATACATGGCATAAAGAATTTGAACGAGGTTGCAAGTCGGTGGTACACAGAAAAGGCGCTGGCCTTTCTTTAACTGCTGTTAACCCCGAAAACATTGCTGCGGTGAAGAAGACGGCGAAGGAGCACAACCGCCTTACCTATACAATGATAGAGTCAAACCGGACGATTGGACCCTCGCAAGTGAGATGAACATTGCACGATTATTTACATTAACTGCATCATTAAAACCCACAAATACAAACTGGCTCCACTAATTATCCAACATCCAGCCCCCTGATTTGGGAAGGGCAGCAGCTACCCTACGGAAGTGTAACAAAATCGCTAAACAGTATGTCCCGATCCACAACTCATGCATCTTGAGTAAGAGGGTGAAATCCTAAAACCCTTTTTGGATGAGGGGTGAAGATGGAACGCTAATGGTATTCCCAATCCTGCAGCAACCTTGCGGATGATCCTTCCACTGAAGTTAAACGAACAGATGTGCTCAGTAAAGCATGGACAACGTTTAAACCGATTCCAGACTGGCCAAGGTAGATGTTTACACCTAAAGAAACTCTGGATTCTTGCAAGAGAGGAACGCTGTGAGTATGGGGCAATACAGACGAGCTGTATTATAGAAGAATGCCCGACACTCTGTTTGAGAGGGAGTCGCACCAGTGTACACCTGTGTACCAATGAAGCAAGGACTTGGCTGCGGAACATCAAACTCGATATTTAGTTATACTTTAGTTTTACTACTACTTTAGTTTACCAAACTTTAGATACCAATATTGAACGCGGAGGCTATCAATTTTTTTTCTAAAACGCTAACTGGCGATGAACCGTACATACCGTTTTTTTTTATGTTCCCACTCGCCAAGAATGCCGAGTCTGGATGCATGAGGACGAGCAATGAAAAAAGTTATATACTCAGCATTTTTTAGAAGTGCAGGTTTGGTGGCAGCAATTAAATTAGAAGATCAGAAGACAGTTATATCCTAATTGGTATGTTGAAAATTGTATGCCTAATGTGTTTAGTAAAGTGGCAAGAAATCATGTCACATGATGATCAAGCATTGCTCCATACAGCAGGACAACTGTTCAGTATTTAGCGGAAAATTATAGAACATCGTTTTTATTCGCCGGAGTTGGCGATGTGCGACTTCTGGTTATTTTTTGAACTGAAAAAATATTTGAGAGGGAAAAGGTTTGAGTCCGAAGAAGAAATTGACATCGTCGTTGAGTGTATTTTTGGTAGTATCCCTATGACAGCTGGTTGACCGCTTTTAAACTATGGAAGGAGACAGTAGGTAAGTCCATTATTGTAACTGGCAATTACTTTGAACATATTTCTAAAAACTATCAACCTTGCTATTCCCAATAATGAGGAATTATAAATGTTGAATTTCGAATTTAACTACGCTACTTTACAAAAATATAATTTTGATTTTGAAAGGTCGATTAGGTTGTGGAAGCTGTGGAAAATGGAATGAATAAATAAAAACAAAAGAAGTAATCTTGTGATAATAATCTAAATAGATCAGCGCCACTTGAACCATATGAAAGGTTATTAGTTACAGTTACCATCATCAAAGACTAAAATGCCATTGAGTAACGTAATTTTTTGTAAAATTTGTAAATATTCCTAGCCGGTAATTACAGTTTATACTAGCTGGAATTTCTACCAGAGACTGCGTGCCCTTTTTCCCTTGCGGTTGAATTTATGCCATGCTAGATCTATTGACAATAGATCTGAAGGTTGAGGTGGGCACTTTACTTGGAACAACTTGACTTTTTCCTCAATTGTCATCAAATAAGTTGTATGAGATGAATGTTTGGGATCGTTATTATCTTGAAAGAGGACGTTTTCGCAATAAAATCTTTTCCCACTACCATGTTGCACTGTATGAAGCAGTGAACCAATAAATGACCGATGTTTTCGATCAAAGATTTGGAATTTCAGTTCATAAGACTTAAAGCCATTGCTTAATTGTATGAACATTTTACTTCAAAACAAGTGTAATAGAAGATTTACATGCACTTGCTCGGTAAATGTACCACTAGAGGGAGATTAATCAATATTTGGTATTACATTTGACAGATCCACCTGGAACCTGCAATATTTGTATGATTTCAACAGATTTCAACAAGTGGAACTAAAGCAGAATTAAAAGAAAGGTATAGGTATATGTTTATTTAACCTAACTTCATTAAAAATACTTTTACAACTCACTATCATCGATCAATCGATATCAAAAAACACTGCAATGTTTTATAAATATAGTTATGACGAAATTTCATCAGCGTTAATAAAATCTCATCTTCATAAAATAAACATGATCCTGGAACAAATTGATTATTTAACAATTCACATATGGCTAAGAATTCATGGCGGTGATATCCACTGATATATTTTAGTTGATCATCAGACAAGAAATTGAATGATATTAGCTGCGAATGTTTTAATGATATCACAGTTTGTGTAAGAACAGAGTTTGAATCTATTTGACAAGTGTGAACAGTTTTGTCTAGTTTTTCATAATGTGTAGCATGTTCTTCATTCTCTTCACCAACTAAATTTGTTTCTTGTGAAATATTTGTATTTAATACTTTTTTGTGTCGATGTACTTGATAGTCGCTTGCTTCTTTCCGTTTCCAGAAATGGTTTATCAAATCTATTACACTTTTATAATTCAGTATTTTCCAGTGATCTATTATTATGCAAATTGTAATCATATATTACATATTTTATTACATTTAATACTTACCCATACCTACTAGTTGAAATATAATCTGTACTAGAAAAATGTTTGGAGCAAATCTTTGTATGTTTACTAGGTTTTTTCCACTTTTTATGACAACCAGCCATTTAATTGTTAACGTTTAGTCACATTGTGAAATATCAATTTAGTTCTACTTGGTTCTACTATTGGTCTTTGAATTGCACCCAGGTACACAACAATTATAAGGCATATTTAGGAGAATACAAAATAATTTCTTTTTGACAAAGAAAAGGTTATGTTTACTTTGACAATACCAAACATCGACGAGGGCGACCTCTACATGCAAAACTCTCTATTAGTGTCACATTTTTTTGTAATTTATTGATTGTAGCATCGTTATTGTCGAGTAGGTTTTCACCAGAAGTTTTATTGATCATGTTGCTAGCTTGATCAAAGGACTTCAAACCGCGTATAAGTGTTTTGCAAACCTAGTGAAGAGACTTTCGGTGCAATAATAAGCAATAGATTAAAACTGATCTACACGACAATACTCTAGTGAAGCAGCAAACGTACTCGCAAGTATTCGAGTGATTATTGTTTACGATTACACAGAAAGTGTCCTGTTTTATGATGAAACAGTAATGTAACCGTTAAATAACTGTTTGGCTGTTAATATTTACCTAAATACAGCACAAATGTACCTATACAATTGCACAATTCTTGATGGAAACTTGGAAACATGTTACTGTAAAAACGCTATTAAGTTAACAGTAAGTACTGTAAATATGTACGTAAATGCAGCTAATTAACTGTAACATTCTGCGTATTTTTTACTGGGTAGATAGATAAGCAGATTTACGTAATATAAGTGAATAAACAACCTAGACTGTTGTAGAAGTGGGCAAACGCAAAATAACCACAATAAAGTTAAATGATTATTTGCTAAAAAAAAAACTGAAGTAATCACTGTAGATATTGCACCCCTGCATATACGCTGCGAGCGTCGTAGGTTAACCCATTTCCTTATCAATCTAACCAAGTAATAATAAAACTAGAAGCTATTAAATACTCTAATACAGCATGTTTGTGAAACGCAAGAATTATTCTCACTTTTTTCTTTTTTTATTACAGATTCTATCAAATTCGGTATTAACAGACTGGTGTCAAAATCCTCGGACGACGAAGACGACCAACTCTTCGGCAGTACCATTCAACACAACAACAACAACGAAGACATTCCAAGAAGTTGCTTTAACGGCGATCCCATGCTCTCACCAAGATCCAGTAGGGACAATCGGTGGGATAGTTCACCGCGTAATTCCCCACGACCATCCCCAAGCACATCACCCGAATTAGAAGTCGATTCTCCCGTACATTCCAGAACGAACACTCCATCACCGAGATTACCCTCTATCACCGAGATTCCAAAGACCTCCTCGCCGAAGAAATCGGAAGCTTTCAGCGTTAGCGCGCTGCTAAGACCTGACAATCCCAAAAGCAAGATCGAACCGTGCTTTCAAGAGACTATATCCGTATCAAGATCGTATATTTATCCGCCTATAGTTGATTTCTTACGGGACGCTCATCAACTTAAAGCGGCGCAAGAGTACGCAGGTGCTGGACAGTTTTTAGCGCGGAGTTTCGTACATCCTAGTTTCTTAACGCCCGCTATTTATCCAGGTGGTAAAGATGGCGAAGAAAGAGGCTTTCTACCAACGCCTACTTCTTTGTACTTTAGCGCGATGGCCGCGGCAATGGCCAACGGACAATCGGGTAGTGTTGGCGGTCAGTTCGGTCAAACTCAACAAACCGCGGAAGAATTTTACAGGTTGAGAAGTCAGTTCTTGAGCGGGGGTGCGGGGAGCGGTGCGGGCACCGGGGCCGGTCTTCATCCTCACCATCACCACTTGCTGATGAGGCCCGGAATGATGCCTCTGGGAGACGTCTACTCCTGTATAAAATGCGAAAAGATGTTTTCGACGCCGCACGGTCTCGAAGTGCACGCTAGACGCTCCCATAACGGCAAGCGACCGTTCGCCTGCGAATTGTGCAATAAAACTTTCGGACATGAGATTAGTTTAAGTCAACACAGGTGAGTGTTCGAGTTAAAGGGGGTTCTAAATTTGTATTTTAAATGGTAATAATGCGGCGGTAATTTTTGTTTAATGGCGTTTTTAGAAAGCAACGTACACTTTGAATAAAAAATTATTTAATCAAAAGTTTTTTTTTTGATGCACTAATTGCAAAAAGGTCCGTTGTATTTACGGTTTCGAGAAGGTAATCATTTCAAATGTAAGATTATTTGTTCCTAGATATAAGGGACGGTTCAAAGTTAATAATCTACTTAAAGCCATATAAATGAATAGTACCTATATGAAGTATAAGTACAAACATAAATAATGTCCTACAATGCGATAATTCATATTTCAATTAACATTTTTACCGTTTTCTATATTTTTACCAGCTGTGTGTTATTTTAAATCTGACTATTATACCGTTAGTCTATCAAATACTGCTTTCAAACAAGTTGTGTGCGTTGTTTGTCAGTTATTTGATAACCGTTAAAAGAACTACAATATTCATACGTTTATGGCCTAGGTGCTTCCTTTTCTGTTCTCTCTCTTTTTGTCTCCTTTTCGTTCTTCTTCAATTTTCTTATTAGTGTTCTATATACCCCTTTCTGTATCTTTCTGTTTTT